>PVJX010014343.1:0-45118 GCA_004027295.1 Dolichotis patagonum
GTTCAACACACATTAAGGTATGGACAGCTGTTTTGAGGAGAATGAGAGACACTATGACAGCCATTCTTGGCTTCCCTAATGTCTGGTCTTGAAGACCTGAAATGCCCTCCTCATCCTGCTCAGATCAATTCCATACTAGGTTGTTTCATGTGAATTCCCTGTATGTGACAATATGGACAACTATTTGGAAGAAAACAAGTCAATATGATAGAGAGTGAATATCTCCAGTTGTCTAGTTTTGAAATTTTTGTCTCTTACATTGCTTTCTTGTGATCCGCTTTGTTCTGTTTTGTTGTGTTTAATTTTACCCTTTTGATATAATTGCATGTATATTTGCATGGGTAAGATGGATGACCATATCGCGGTTTTTGTCAGATTGTGGAGCAAAACTGTTGACAGTCTCACTGTTTGAATGTCTACTTTACATGTTTTAACTTTATAAATTGAACAACTATTTCCAAGAAGTCAGTATGTAATTTGTCAAGCAATAATTTTTTTAGGTTTTTTTGTTTTTGTTCTTTTCCTTTTTTCCTTGGAATACTGTATTGTTGCTACCCTTTATTCTGTTTGTTTTGTTTTGTTTTCTCTTTAAATAAAATTATAAAAAAAAAATACTGCACCCACATTACAGATGCAGAAATCAAGGCTCAGAAAAGCTATGTACCTCAAATCATACAGGCAGTGAACACCACCTAACAAAGTTACCACCCTGCAGCTATCTAACTCTCAAACACTCTTTCCTCTAATATATCTCTAGTAAGCTGCTGACATCCGCAGCTCAGTGCCTTTGTTCAAGCTGTGCCCTGTCTAGAATGACACCTCTGTCTAACCTCCACTCAGTCTCAAGACCAAGAACAGACATTGCTTCTTCAGTCCCACACCCCAGGCAAAACTTGTAATCAGAGTACATGTTTTTGCTCTTGGCCCAGTTCTAATCACACAGTGTTGCAATTATTTGTATGTGTTTCTCTCCTGTGGGAGGTTAAGATGCTGAGACCAAAAATTTCTTCTTTTTCGCTTTTGAGCTCCCAATGAATACTACGCAGCCTAACACATGGGTTGGCACTAAGTTAATTGGTAGCAGGCTAACAACTTCTGTCAGCATGCTATAAATTAAAAGGACCTCCAAAACATGACAAATCCAATCCACTTGTGTCTATTTAGAAACCACGTATTTTTGCTTAATTTTATTTGTTTAAAGACCCTCAGAAAAGTAAACTTTAAGGCTGGGAATTTAGTCAGCAGCTCAAGGGCTTGCCTGGCATTGCAAGGTCATGAGTTCAATCCCCAGCACCAAAAACAAAAAAAAAGAAAGAAAGCCAGAAAGAAAAGAAAACAAAAAGTAAATTTTACAGTCTTTCTATCATTTCTCAGTTTTTCTTTCATTTCTGTTACTTTTCTAACAGATCACTGTACCCAGTTATGCATGGCTTGAGGAAATTACACCTTCTCTTATTTTAGAAAATAAAAACTGGAATTCTCACAAAATCTGGATTGATTTTCCTGGTTAATGGGGCAACATATGACACCAGAGTTTTTCTCTGGATTCTTGACAGAGACATAGGTCTTCTATTGCCAGTGAGAAATGTGACGGCCACCTTGGTCCCATAAGGAAGGAAACTGAGCCGTGACGCTTGACTTAATCCCTCCCACACATCAGCGCAGCAGCATGGATTTACATCTTCAAAATAATTACCAGTGCTTCACATTCTTGCAAGGAGAAAGTAAATGCTTTTGATTTTCAACTAGCAGATCTGAAAACTAAGGTGATGGGGAGGTGATTTGATGCAAGTTTTATTGTCATGGAGTCTGGAATTTAATTTAAAAGTCCTCATCTTCCAGATTGTACTCAAAGGCCAAATATTCAGAAAGTGGATTGCAACTATATTATTTTCTTTATCAAGGTCAGTCCTTTAAATAGGTCCTTTCTGCTTTAGAACTGAAATTAATATACAGTTATCTGGCAAGCTGATATGCAAAACAAGCTAATAAAAAGACCTGTCTTTTTTGTTATTTTTTGAAGTTGTTACTATGCAGGGATATTCACAGATAATTGGCAGTGCGGAGTGGACAAAGACTTACCACTTTGTAACCTAAAACTATAGCCTACTTGTCCGGAGTAGTTCAAGAAATTTCCCATTTCTGAGAGGATGGGCTGGCTGCCAGCTTTTTAAAAGAGAAAAATCCACACTCTTAGAACATTAGTCATTACATGTCAGACACACAAACACACACGCACACACACACAGAAGCATTTGAATAATTGCTCAAAGCTTTTCAAAACATCCCTTCATCACAAATAAGGTACACATTTTGTCCACCAGGGTCAGGCTGTCCTTTTCTTACCCATGCTATTTACCAATAGCATTGCTACATGAGAAAGTTCAAGATGTACTATAAACAGGGGTGCCAAACAGAACAGGATGACTCACCGATTTTCGAGCGAAGGAGACATTTGTAGGTTGAACTTGGTGTGTACAGCTAGTTGCTATTTGTCAACCCTGTTTGTAAAACAGATTGGTTGATCTTTATACCTGTAACTGGTCATTTTGTAAACCCCATCTGCGACATGCAATGTTCAGGTAATCCATGCTTTTCATTCTTTGAAAATGTGGGTTGAAAATGTAGACAAGGACTGAAGTAAATCCACCAAGTCAAAACAAGACCCAAGCCAGAAGTGAGTGGGGATATTTGGGTGGTTCTCACTAGCAGTGTCTTTGCTTTTTATTGCCAACACTCAAAAGAACCAAGACATTACAACAGACAGACTTAACAATTAAAATGAGACCAAAGTAGTGCCAAATTCTAAAGGCAAAGTACCCAGATGTCTCGACATACTTCCACAAAAAGAAAATTTAAAGGCCATAACAAGAAAACTGCTGTGACTTACAAAAAGAATTGATTGATGCTTTAATTGTCCTGAGATAGATTCCTCAGGAAAAAAAGTCAGTCATATTTATTTTACTATATGAGCTAGAAAATTTTAAAAAACCTACTGAGAATAAGAAAAAAATTTTCCTTTCATAAAAAATTTATATTTCATTAAAAGAGTTATGGTAACACTGTCCAAGATTCTCAGAGTTTAATCTATCCTACCCTTAGAAGCTAATTTAACAAGGTATAATCTCAATGTTCAAACTTATTTTTTTTAATTAGAAGAATATTTGCCTACTTCATACTATTTTTAGTAGGCATTTTAGAAATTTGCATACTTTTTCCAAGCTATATATGCTTTTATAAAAAAATAATAGTTTTGAAAAGGTAAATGAATATAACCAACGTGTGTGTGTGTGTGTGTGTGTGTGTGTGTGTTAATGGGTATTGAGCCCAGAACCTTTGCATGGAGATATATTGCCAGCCCTTGTTCATTTGTTATTTTGTGTCAGGGTCTCACTAAGTCCCAAAATTACACAGGTTGGCTCAAACTTGTAATCCTCCTGCCTCATCCTCCCAGAGTGCTAGGAATAACAGGGGTGCACCATTACTCCCAGTTACACAGTAAATTTTTAAAAATTAGATGGTGTCCCTATTTGAAAAGCAACATTTTGTGTGTGTAGTTATTCAGTAAACTTAAAATGCACTTAAATTGATAACTAAAGTGATCTATTTTCTCTTATAAGCAAACTGTCTTATCAGGCTGGTTTTTTTTGTAGAAGTATAGAGGTTTTCTTTTGTTTGGGTTTGGCAGGTGTTAGCGGTGGTGATGGTGGTTTTGGAAATTGTTAAAAATTATCTTTTTTTTTAACACAAATGTCTCTAAAATGCAATGGAGTCGAAAGAAAATAATAGTGTTGACTCTTCCAATTATCATAGTTCTAGATAGTTATACAGTAAATGAGATTTTTTCTGTTTAAAAGAATTCTGGAATCTATTCATATCCCAAAGTTCTCATAAGTGATATGAAAAGTTACAAGGAGGAAATAGGATTTTTGAATTTTAGTTAATGTGCAAAATAGCTTCAATAGACATTTAGGGCAATGCAAAATAGCTCACTTGAAAATTAAAACTCATAGTTGTCTTAAGTGTTTTACATGTTGTTGGCCTATTAGTCTGGCTGTTAATCTGTAGTTACGATAATTACCTCGATAAGAACTTAAACAGTTTGGCCCTGAAGCAAGGCCAGCAGATTGCTGTAGCTGCTGGTTTCAAACAGGAACCTAAAGAGAATTCTTTCTGTGGTCTTTTGGCCATTTCAGAACTTTGGAAATGGAATGGTCAATTCACCAGAAAGAAATAGCAGGTGAGTATGGTGGACTTTGAGGGGCCTGCAGGGGAGAGACCCTGGTGCCTTGGGACCTGCACCATGCGGTTGACTCGGGGTGCCAGGAGAACAAGGAGCTCCTCCCCTCTCTGGGGGGTGGCTGTGAGCCTACCGGCACGTGGGCTGAGAATCCGACATCTTATGTCGTCCTGTCCCCCGTCCCGTGTCCCCACTCCCCCTCCCCACTGCTTAGCAAGTGGGAGCCAGTTAACTACACATCTTGTGAAAAGATTGGCTATGTTATTTAGTATGAGCTCCCATATGCAAAGATAAGGACAACCATTTGGAAGAGAACAAGAGACAATATGACAGATAGTGAAGATCTCGGGTTGTCTAGCTTTGAAATTTATGCTTTCTTATGTTCCGTACTGTTGTGTTTAATTTTACCTGCTTTAAAATAAAATTTAAAACAACATATAAAAAGAAAAAAAAGAAGAAAAGAAAGTGCTCTAACTGATGTGTTTAAAAGAAAGTGATATAACTGCATGTATGTTTAAGTGTGTAAGATAGATGACCATATTACTGTTTTTGTTAGAATGTTGAGCAGAACTGTTAATAGTCTCACTGTTTGAATGTCTACTTTGTGTGCTTTAATCTTGTAACTTGAACAACTATTTCAAATGATGACAGTGTGTAACTTATTAAGTGGCAATTTCTTAGTGTTTTTGTTTTTGTTTCATTGTTGTTCTTGTTGTTCTTTTATTTTTTGCCTTTGGAATTCTGTATTGTTGCTACCCTTTTTCTGTTTTGTTTGTTTTCTTTTTTGTTTTTTCTCTTTAAATAAAATTTTAAAAAAAGAACTTACACAGTATATAAACAAATGTGTTGCTAGCAATAAATAAATAAATAAATAAAGCAGGGATGAAGGGCAAGGGACAAAAAGGAGAATTGAGGTGTGTTATGCACATGTACCAATTCCACACAGTGAATGTATTCATTATGTCCCACAAACATGTACTAATAAAAATAAAAAATTAACACTCTTCAAACTAATTTAATTTTTTCAAAAAATTTATTTTTAACCTGGATGTCCAGTCATATAGTTATTTTAATATAAAAATGTGAATGTGATAGTTTCTCTTGATTACATGTTAGTAAGTATATATCATTTTCTAGAAGTTACAGAATACAGAACAGTACTTTAAAAGCTTTTCTTGACTCATGTGGAAATTGTATTAACTTTCTGCGATTCTGGAGAAGAATTTAATTCAATATAAAACTCCTTTACATCTCTCAGTTTTTAGTAGGTATATTATTAGTTTTGGTTTCTCTATTATTTACTTATATCACTTAATTTCTTTGATAGACATGGTGAAACACAACTGTAATTGTAGCTACTCAGAAAGCTAAGGCAGAAAGATAGTTTCAGGTCAGCCTGGGCAACTTAACAAAACCCACCTCAAAATAAATTTTAAAAAAGACTGGGAACATTGGAAATCAGTGTGGAGGGATTACCATAGGACCCAGCTATACCACTCCTTGCTATACAGCTGAAAGAATTAAATACAACCTACTGTAGAGAGACCTGTATACCCATGTCTCCTGCAGCACAATTCACAATAGCTAGGGTGTGGAGCCACCCTAGGTGTCCATCAATGGGTGAGTGGAGAAAGAGAGAGAGAGAGAGAGAGAGAGAGAGAGAGAGAGAGAATGGAGTATTATTCAGCCATAAAATGAACAAAATTATATCATTGCAGGAAAGGATATAAAACTGGAGCTCATGCTAAATGAAATAAGCCAGAGTCAGAAACACAGTTTTCCCTAATATGTGAAATTCGGAAGAAAAAAAAACTGTGGGGGGGGTGGCATGAAAGTAGAAGACAGGCTATTATTAGACTACAAAAAGTGATTAAGGAAGGGTAGGAATATAAGAAATGGTAATGGAGACATAGATATGATCGAAGTATGTTAGGTATATGTATGAAAATACACTGAAACATAGTACTTTGTAAAATTAATAGCCAATAACAAAAGAAGTTTCAGGGCTAGGGCATAGCTCAGCTAGCATGTGCAAACCCTCGTGCCACTAATAAAGCACTGGTTCCTTTTTATGTCATCTTCTATTTGGTTTGTAAAACACATCTTGTATCAAGAAAATACTTCATGCGTGAAAGAGTTCTGAAGCTCACCTCCCTGTAAGGGCTGCTCAGGTCTAGTAGAGGCATTCCAGCCCTAGAAGGTCCATTCATGCATGCGAAAGACAAAATCTGCTCCCTTTTCCTTAGGTGTAAAACTCTTCTGACACGTGATAAACACTTCCTTGCTGTTCTTTATATTTGTTCCATTTTGGGATGTATTGTGCAAAATTATATTTTGCCTCTTTCCAATCTTATATAAATAGAGTTATACACTACTTTTTGCATTAGGCTTTTCTTAGCTCGGTATTTGTGAGATTCACTCATACTGTGGCATTCAGATCTAGTTCATTCGTACTGTTACCTGGCATCGCGTTGCAGAAACATGCCACAGTTTATTTGTCCATTCACCCATCAACAGACACTTTTTCGTTCTTGTTGTTTAGGGCATTTTAAATGAAGATGTTATAAACGTTCTCATATATAGCTCCTTGTACACGCAGACAGATAGATTTCTTTTGGATATATATCTAAGGAAGAAATTGCTAAATCATGAGGTCTGGTGTTTTTGATTTTAGTAGATAAAACCAAATTGCTTTCCAAATTGATAAAACTAATTTCTATCCCCACCAGGAGTATATGAAGTCCCAGGTGCTCCATGAGTTTGACAATCCTGAGTAGTTCCAGTTTTGTTTTGTTTTTTTAAGTTTTAGGCATTCCAATGTGCTTGTACAGTGGTACCTCATTTGACAAACTCAATTCCTTCCACGATTCTGGTTGCAAACTGAACTGGGCGATCCCTGAAAGGGCAACACTGAACCTAAACACTGAATTTGATGCAATTCTTGTCCAACTCATTTTGTGACCAGAATGGTGGAAAGAATCAAGCTGATGAACCGAGGTACCAGTACACTGTATCTCTTTGCAGTTTAATTTGCATTTCTCTGATGACTAAGACTGTGTTAACCAGCCTTCCACTGTTGTGACAAAACACATGAGAAAAATCAACTTCAAAGAGGAAAAAACTTATTTTAACTCCTGGTTTTGGAGTTTCTCTCCGTGCTCATTTAGCTGCGCTGTGTTTCCAGGTCTGTAGCACATCATGACAGAAGAATGTTGCAGAGGAAGGTTCTTCATCCATAGCAGCCGGGAAGCAGAGAAGCAGAGAGCTCCTGTAACTAAGCTCCTCCCCCAAAGCCCATTTAGCCACGAATTCAGGAAAGGATTCATCTACTCATGAGGTCAGAGCCCTCACAACTCAATCACCCACCGAAGGCCTAAACTCTGAACTCTGCTGTACCCGCCTTCAACCTGATTGCTTTGAGGGATATTTAAGATCCAAATCATAAAGGAGATTAAGCACTTCATTGCTGCTTACTGAGCAATGGAACACATTCTATTTTAAAGTAGCTTGTGAGTCTATTTTCCCACTTATCTATTAGGCTTTATTTTCTTATTGAGTTTCACGAGTTCTTCATATATCCTGAATATTGGCCCTTTGATGGCTATTGTAAATACTAGATGCATATTACAGATATATCTAATGTCTGCTTTTTATTATTTAAATGTTCTTAATTTTATCGTAATTAAATTTAGCACTTCAGTAAGGCTGGTGTTGCTTAATGTTCAGCAGGTTTAAAAATAAGTCCCTTACATAGAGATCATAAATCTATTTTTCTGTGTTATTTTCTAACACCTACTCTTTTGCCTTCTATGTCTAAAGGATCTGTGATTGACCTGGAATTGGTATTATCATTTACAGTGTGAATTGGGTTAAATTTTTGCTTTGATTTTGCCAGATAGAACATCTTTAGCCCTGCTCTATCCAGTCACTTTTGCTGTCACTACTTAATCTTTCCAGTAATTTTCAACAGATTCTTCTCACTCTTCATTTTGTTTTACTTATTTATTTATGTTTAGTTTTTTAAGACAGGATCTGTTTATGTAGTCTAGACAGGTCACAAACTCATGATCCTCTTGCCTCAGCTTTCTGACTGCTGGAGCTATAGGTATGAACCACCATCTCCTCACTTCATAAGATGAGGGTGTCTGCACCTTTATCACTCCTTCTCCAGCTCCTATCAGCTTTTTGCTTTCCAAAATCTGTCAGCTAGATCTTTACTGAAACATCACCAAGGCTGATCGTGTTTACGTTCTCGTCTTAATCACTATTAAATCCTCCCTGCTTGTGCATAGGTTTTATAAAAGCTCATAACCAATAAACAAATTTTGTGTTATTATGACTATTCATCACAGAGCCAGAGAGTGCTAATAATTACATTCCCTTGCCTGTGATCATGATTTCATAATCTTTGTGCCACTCAAGAGGAAAATACACAGACACCAAGGTTAAACAGGCTCTACTCTTACATTTTACCAATAGCCAAAAATGATCACTTTAAATTGTTTCTTATTTGGAACATGACATTCTGGCAAAAGTGTTTTGATTCATCTATTATTTATGGTCATTCTGTTTTTACCTTGTTAAGATAGGCTTTTTCTACCGTGCCTTACCATCTTGCAACTTCTTATTAGGAGCAGCTATTATTTGAAATACATTACAGTCTTTCCCTTGAAACTGCTCTCCTGTAAGTCTCCTACATTGGACTAGTGTCGTTACTGATCTCCTGCACAAGTGTCTTCCTTGATTGTTGTTTCATTATTCTTCTAAACTGGTTTTACTGTTTGTGTATCCCTATGGAGAATTAGACAACTGCATAATTAGGAAATACACCCCATACAAGACTGCCTTCATTTGTGACATCAATTTTAAGTGGCTCTGTTCTTCAAGCTACCCTCCATTTTGATAACTCTCTAAGACTAACTCTTTTGAGCTGCTATTCCCACTGCAGAGAAAGATATTCTTATGGCTTATATCTAGATGGGCCCCCCTCCCCTGTAGCCACCACTGCCCCAAGCCTCATGCAGCTTTGGGAGCGACTGGATCATGAGTGTGTGATACTGGATCATTGGTGTGTGATACTACATTAGTCCACTGATTGGTTTAACACTGTTCTGGGTGTGACTTATTGAAAAGTTCCATTCTGGTTGGGGGTAGCACAAACCAATAGGCATATTATAGCCTACATAGAATATAAAGGAAAAGAAGAAGGTCTTGCTGCTTCATGTTTGCCCTGCCATGGATGCTTTCTCCTCTGTGATGCCTCTCTGCCTTGGAGCCCGCTGACTATGGACTGAAACCTCTACAAACTGTGAGCTAAAATAAACCTTTTTTACATTAACTTGTGGGTGTCAGATATTTGGTTCCTTGTAACTAAGACAGATAGAGACAAAAATCATCTGGGGAGAAGAACATAGCATGGAGTCTAGGGGTGTACCAAAAGCAGAGTTCCCTATCCCTGTCTGGGTGGATGAATTTCCTGTCCAGCACTGACTACGGCCAACCCAGAAGCACAGTAGTGGCTCCACGCCACATGCAGGGTTGAAGGTCCATGTGGCTGATCTCAGTCTCCAGTTTTCAGCTCCTCAAGCCATGACCCAAAGCCCCTCCCTAAATCATGCTGTTACCGTTAGCTGGGCCAGGGCTCCAACCTAAAGCACAGTGTTACCGGCTAGCTCTCCAAAGACTCCAACACCCAGAAACACTCTCTGGGTTTAGGCACAACCTCCCAGAAGATCAAGACAAAGGTTACACTTCTTTGGGGACAAGGTTAAATTCTTTACTAGTCAGTACCATGTCTTCTTTCTTGGTTTTCCTTCTTGTTTTCCTGATGTACGTGCTCAAATGAGGATGCATAGATGTAAATTTCCATTTTAAAATATTTGATCTTCAGAGATGTTACAATGAGTTTCTTGGTAAACTCTTAGTTTTTCTGGAGCTTCTCATTTTTCCCATTATCCTTCGTAATTTGTGTAGATCTGAATTTGAAGATCTCTCTTCAGTTCTGGAGATGATTTTCTAACAATTCCACTCTCTCTACTATAAATGCTTTGTCTTTCTAGAACTGCTCGTTGGCCCCAAGATATGATGACTGATGCTCCAGTTGAAGCCCAAAGCTCCCAGGGCTCTTCGGGGCCAGCTGACTTTCTTCTCTTCAGTCCCTTCTCTCACCTTCTGGAGCGCTGCTTTCTTCTCTTCTTCCTCTGTGCTCCACTTACAAACTACTCAAAGCATATGCTTTCTCTTCTGTCACCGCACTCCTGTTCTTTTTGTTGGTACACAGCTTTCTTTTGTCCTTCTGGTATTATTTTAAATTACTCCAGGCATGCACTGCCTTTCCAGCACTGACTATATCCACTAAGGAAATGTGTCTACTTTACCGAAGTAAAAGTAGAACCCGGACCTAAGAAATTAAAAGGTATTTCAAAGATGGCTGCACTTGGCAGAGAGTTTTTCTGTGAACATCAGTTGCAACACAGCAGTGATGAATGCCGTGCCTTGGCCTCAATAAGACAATTCAGACAGGACCATCCCAGGAGCAGTACATACATGGAGCCTTGTATGACATTTCTCCCTTCATCATACTACCTGTGTCAGGTGTCCAGGCGTGATGACATATTAAAAAGAGAAATAACCTCAATGATTTTACACTTAAAATAAAAATAATAGGCACATGGACTTTATTCTGGATACAGTAAGTGGATTGTGAAGATTTTCATTATCAAGAGTGCTATAAAATAAGATTTAATAATATTTTAGTTTGCACTGATCTTACTCTTCACAAATTTCATTGACATACATGATCTCATTTGATAGATACCACGTTTCTATGGTGGTGGTGTTATGACTATTTGTCACTAGAATAAACTTTATAACAGATTTAGAGCCTCAGTCTTCTGATTCCAAATCTGATCCTCTTTAATGTAGTAGTGTGTTAAAGATGTGTTGACAAAATACTACACTGAATAGATCATCAAGTCACAAGGGCAGGTCCTGAAGAAGATAAGAACTGAGACAAAGTGTAATTTGGATACCAATATTTAGCAAAATAATCCAAGTGACAAACAAGCTCCTCTGATTCTATCAAGGAGGCAGGAGGAACAAAATGCTGCACAGACAGTCTCTTATTTCTTTAAAATCCACCATGGGGTACTTAGTATTATGTGAGACACACAGCATTGCCAAAGAGATGCCTAATGTTTTCTTTCCCCCCATCTGGGCACTGACACACACCCCCAGATACGTCCAGGGGCCATGGAGACCACAGAGGAAATTGATGCCAAGGGGAGGGACAGTGTTCCCTACGGTGTTCCAGTCTATACACATTGCTCCCAGTTGCCTTGCTCAAACCCAGGATTCGTCACTCTAAAAGAAATAAATTAAATGCTTTGCCTAACATGACAAAGATATGTCTGTTGAAGTAACAACTGTAGGAGCCCCCCAAGGACTTTCAGGCCTTCTGAACACTACGAGCACAGAGCTCACAGCTGTTCATTTCAACAGTCAACAGTGGACAACTGGGAAGAATCCAAACAATTTTTTATTGTTTAAATCTTGAGTGCTGTTATTTTTCTAATAGCTTCCCTGCTAATGATGCCAGTTTGATGTGTAAATATAAGGATTTTTCAGGAACCATCTTATATATGTGAATGAAGACTTGTGCTTGATTCAAGTTCTCTAATGTTGAAATATAAAATGATTAAGATGAAAATTCTCTAACACTGTTACTTTCAAAGTTAAAATAGCTAAGACATTAAACATCCTTTCGTTCAACCCTCGCAACCCCCAACTCTGTACTGAGTGGAGCTTTTAGAAGGCTTTAGGACTGACTCACTCATGTAGATCACACTTTTTCCTGGTTATCGAGAATGCAAGATGGACATGATGCATAAAACTATTAACATTCTTCACACTAACTTCCTAAAATACTGGTTTTCATTTTTCTGATTTCTGGGTTTTATTTGCTTCTTTGTTGCTTAGCTTAGAGAATCCTATCTTTATTGGAAATCCTTTGTGGATGCCGTTATGATGGATGTCTAGCTGTCCACACAAAACCTCACAGGTGAGGCTTTTTCAGAGGTGGATGGATCCAGAGTGTGTGATGCTGGAATTGATTCAAGGTGCAATGCTAGGATCAAGGATACTAGGATTAAGAGTGTGAGTGCTAAGTACCCTGGGAAAGATATAGGGATAGAAAGAGCTGTGGCCATTCCTTGTTGCTTTGTTACCTTCTGCCCACCATAAACTATTTCTTCTCTGTATTGTCTGTCTACCATGCCGCCCTGCCTGGAACCAACTGATTACGGGGTAAAATCTCTACAAACTGTGAGCTAAATAAATCTTTCCTCCCTTAAATTTGGGTGTTGGCTATTTTGTCTCAGCAATGAGAAAAACAACTATGGTGCCCAAAATATAAAAGTGGTAAAAGTAGAGTTATAGTTAAAGGAGACAAGAGAAAAGAGGTTGGGAAGAAATAGTTCCGATCATTTATGTTTCTTCGTAAGTCATTTGGTGGTGAAGGAATAAAACTGTTGACCTTGAAGATTTATTTCTGAGGGCACTGCGAATTTCATTCATGGTTTTCAGAATTTCACAGCATAAAAGTACTAAGTTAAGCTGTGTGTGGTGGCACACATTTGTAATCCCAACATTCAGGAGGCTGAGTTAAGAGATTTGTTGCAAGTTCAAGACTGCCTGGGTTACGTAGTGAGTTCAAGGCCAGCCTGGACTATATAGCAAGACCCTGTCTCAAAAACACAAAACTGTCTTGGTTAATTTTTTTCTCATTGCTGAGACAAATACTTGATGCCCAGTAAATATCTATACTCTGTCAGTCACTGTTCTGGCTATCAGGGAGAGACAGATAAATTAAAGGGACAGGCTGGGCTTGGTGGTGCACGTCTGTAATCCCAGCGCTCAGGAGACTGAGGCAGGATTGCCACAAGTTCAAGGCCAGCCTGGGCTACATAGTGAGACTCTGTCTCAAAAAACTTTTAAAAAAAGGAGACAAATTTTCTGCTTTCATTGAGCTTACAGGATATCAGCAGATGACACTAAATAAATTGAAAATATGTCTGATATGATAAAATGGATGTGGAGAAAACTAAAGCAGTACAAGAGACTAGTGTCAGGGTGTTTATGTGTGAGTGTGTCTGCGTGCCGTGTGTGTGCAGCGGAGGCCAGGGGGTGCTCCTTGGGAAGGTGAACTTTAAACAGGGACAAGAACCTTTTCTGTGAAAGAAACGGTAAATGAAAAGATTCTGAAGCAAGAACTTGGTATGGCTGAGGCAGCCCAAAGAGGTCCTCGTGGCAGGATCAAAGTGAGCAAGGGCGAGGAGAGTAGAAGGTGAATCTGGGAAGACAGAGGCTTCTCTAAGGGACCAGATCATCCTCTGTATTGGTTTCTAGGGCCAGTAACAAGTTACACTGTAGGTTTTCTGCCTTACTTTATTTTCTGTTGCTAGAAACATTAGGTAAGCTATAAAGAAAAGAGATTGATTTTGATCCGATAAGAGCCCCATGTGCTAGTGGCGTGTGCTAGTGGCGTGTGCAAGCGTGCACACATGTGTGCGTGTGTGTGAGAGTCCCAGGACGACAACAACGTGAGTTTAGAAGGGTAAAAATCATATTCAAACCATAGAAGTACTTGATAAATATGTGTCCAAGGGAATCAGAAAGTTCACTTCTTAGCAAGCAGCAAATATCAGAAGGTAGCTAATTTCTAAATTCTTCCAGCAAAAATTCCTCGGTGGAAACATTTGTAACTTATTTGTTCAATAATGGTTTAGAATATTCCTATCTCTTATGTAGAGTTCTATCACCCTCCTCAGTGTCCCTGCCTTGGGAACAACTGTCTCCAATGTTTCCAGAGCACATCTGCCCTCACATTCCCAGAGTCAGTTTCTGATGTTCTGATTCCTCAGGTTACATAGTATTTTCCTGTCCCACTAAAAATGATGACAGAACAAGGTGAATGCCACTAATAGATCAGATGCCCTGTCACATACAAATCACTGTGTGTTTTAAGTCAGAAAAGAAACAAAGTGTTCCGAAATCAATGGCCTTATGCTCTTAGCCCTGAGCTCTACAGGACTTCTATCAGTGTAGCTTTGGTCAGCGATGTCACTCAGCCCCTTGGTGCAGAATTAAGCACAGCGTCAGAGCTGAATTGGTACTGTACAGTGGGAATTGGTTTACTCTTAAATTTGTATTTTGGGGAGGAGGCCACTTTTAGCATCTTTTCTCAGAGAAGCAAGATTCAAATGAGTGGTTTTTAAAGGCAAGCTTAATAACATCTTAACAAACAGTCCTACATCTTGTTTCTTTTGAGGGACAGCTTTGCTTTCATCCTTCCCTCTGTTGGCATCCACCATCTGCTGTGAAACATGGCTGAATTCTGGTTTGCTAAGCCCCTTTACAATTTCTGTTTTTAAAAAAAAAAAGATTGTTTTTTGGCAACTCTAAATATGTCAAGATTATTCAACTGTCCAAGAAAAATGCAGTATTTGCTTTTTAAAATTTTATCTTAAAGGAACATTTTATCTTCAGTAAAAGGTGGCCAATTCCAAATTGCAGACAAACAGATACACACACACACACACAGGCAACCCTGAACACACGCAAACACAGCCCTAAATCTGCGCAACATTGACAGTGAAGTGGAAATAAGGAAAAGCAGGATCTTTTTCTTTTTTAGGCCTGCCATGAGTACAGCAGAACATTGCATTAGAATTACCTAATACTGAAAGCCAAAGGGGATACAACCTTTGGCTGCCAAGGAGTTAGTGTGATTAGAGCCTGCGTTAGTCAGCTTTCCGTTGTTGTGACAAAATACCACTTAAAAGGAGGAGAGATTTCTGTTGCCTTGGGATTTCAGAGGTGTCAGTCCAGGCTCACTGTCACCTCTGGGCCTGTGACAAGGCAATACATCATGGCAGGGAGCGCATGGCAGAGGAAACAGCTTGCTCCTGGTGCCAGGACGCCAAGAGAGATGAAGGAGCTGGGCTCCCAACATTCCCTGCAAGGATGCGTCTTCCCACGATGATGCTGCTTCCTCCCACTGGGCTCTGTCTTCTAAAGGTTTGCTAGCAACCAGTCTTAAATATAGGGGCTTTGGGTCCGGGGTTAAAAATCCCAACCATAATAGGCCCCAGTTAGCATCCTTAGTGCCCTGATACATTAGAAGGTAGACAGTGGGGCCTTTACTCCTTTGTCTTTCTCTGCCCCACAGGGTGGCCCTGTGGAGAGGAAGAGTCAGTAGTCTCGACTTTATTATTTATATAGCTGAATGTATTAAGATATTCACTTTAGTAGTTTAAATGCAGGTCCTTCCCACACTTTCTGATGATCCTGAGATGGGAGCATCACCCACCCGATCCAGATATATTCTCAGCCACTTTTCTTCAGAACAAATACTACTTGGACTAGGGTCAACCATGAAGGTTTGCTCATAGGACTTTTGGTGCTAGAGCTAGGAAAGTCCTAGGCGACACAGAGGAACTAACCACCTGATGGAGTTTGGAGTAGTTTTTACTGGGAGCTGTGGGTGCCGCACCTCAGCGGAACTGCTCTGCTCCCACAAGCTGCACAAGGGGTAAAGTGCGCAGTCCGGAACCCTGAGCTATGCCACATGGAGGATCGCTTTTCTGTGGCCACTGTAACATCTGCGAATTTCCACATTAGCAAAATGGGGACAATCATGTCCGTGTCCTGATTCTCCTGTGGAGATGAAAAAACATTAATCTGTGTAAAGTGCTCGCGTGTAAATACCACACTGTTTCTCTGGTGTGAGAAACCAAAATATAAATAAGAACCAAAATGGCCGGGGATTTAGCTCAGTGGCTTAAGCGCTTGCCTGGCAAGCACAAGGCCGTGAGTTCGAACAAGACCGTGAGTTCGATCCCCGGTACCAAAAAAACAAAACAAAACAAAACAAAGTAAGAACCAAAATGTATAATAGATATTGTGAAATTGGAAAAAAAAGTTCAAATGGGAGAGGGAACTAGGGGAGGGAAAAGAAAGGAAAGGAAAAGGGAAAAAAAATAAAAAAATAAGAAAGAAGGAAAAAGTAGAAACAAAGCTTTTGTAAATAAGGAGGCGAAGAGAAGTGAAGGGAAGGTAGGGAAATGGGAAAGAATCAAGATACATCAAATTTCCTGTGACGAATGCTATCATTATGTATGTATAGCTAGAATGTAACAACAAACTTAATTTTTAAAAATTGTGGAAAGTGCTGACAATAAAACCTGGCATAAAATAAGTTATGTTTATCGTTATTATCAATGGATTATTATGATCAATGGTTATTACCATCGTTAGCTCATGGAGGGGGATGGGTGATGCGAGATATTTTCATTTTGTGCTTGATTCTTTCCTAGGGAATTCCAAACATCCTTATATATTATCTTTTCAAAAGTTAAAGAAGAAAGGGAGAGAAAGCAAGGAGAGAATGGAGTGAAGGAAGAAACAAAGAAAAAAACCAGAGAGAAATTTACAAGTATATTCACACTGGGTGTGGTGGCTCGGGCCAGTCATCTCAGCATTCAGGAGACTGAGGCAGGAGGATCGCCCTAAGTTTGAGGCCAGGCTGAGCTACATAGTGAGACCCTGTCTCAAAAAAAATATATGCTTAAGAGAAAATGATGCCACTAAGAGTTACTGGCAGTATAACACCACATAGTACTCTATAACACACATATGTGTGGTGCTAGGATTAAACCCAGGATCTCCACACAGAACTACATCCTTAATCCTTAAGGTAGAATCTTACTAAATTGCTAAATTGCCCAGCCCAGCCTTGCACTGGCAATGCTCCTGCCTCAGCCTCCCAAAGTGCTGGGATAACCAGTACATGACACCATGCCCGGGTCACAGTAAACTTTGGTGCTGGAGATTAAGCCCAGAGCCTCACAAGGCTAAGCACATGCTCTACCACTGAACTATACTCTCAACCCCAGCAAACTTTTCCGTTAAATAAGTAGGCGTAAACTCTAAAATACTAATTATAAAATAGTACCATACATACACTTGTAACATAATCACTTATAACCAAGTTTTATGTACTGTATGTAATTATATTGCTCTATTTTTTTCATGGTTGACAATGCAGGTTTACACCAGCCACCCCACAAACAATGACTAACGCACTGTGCTGAAATGTTTCAATGTCTATTACACCACCACGTGATAGGAATTTCTTAGCTCCATTATAATCTTACAGGACCACCCACATAGATGGTCCATCCTTGACCAAAACATTCTTACGTGGCATATGCCTACAATGGTACTAACCTAGATTAGTTCTTGCATCACTGTTCTAGAGATTGGGAATTGATTGGCCTTGTGAGTGTATCTTTTCACAGTATTAAATAGCGCTGGCACTGGGGTGGTGGTACATGCTGGTAATCCTAGCACTCCACAAGCCAAAATAGGAGGACTGCCATGAGTTCAAGGACAGTCTGAAACACATGGCAAAAACCCTGTCTCAAAAAACAAAGAAAAGCACTAGCATGAAATCTGAATGCTGGAAACAATGTTTGCAGGGTTTCTACAGAAGGCAGAAGACTGAAGGGGACCAACTAAATTTCAAGTCTAAAATTCTATAAAATTCCATAAAATTCCATAAAATTCTATAAAATTCTATAATTCTGGCTGGTTTACTAAAGGTACTTGCTGTATTAGAAGTTGAGTTTTGAATTTAGACCACTCTAGGTTTAATTTCATTCTTAGATATCAACTGCTGTACATGACTTTGGGTTTCTTACCTTCTGTGCCTCACTCTGCCTCTGGCAAACAGAATAATCATCACAAAGTCGAAGTATTATTGTAAGGGCTAGTATGAGGTATATACAAGCTCAAAGTAATCCCAAAATAAATATTATTCTATGTAACTCGTATTTCTTGTAAATCTTTCACAGTTGTATTTTTGTATTGGTTTTCATTTTTTAAATTAATTTATTATAAATTTCTGGCTCCTTAGTGTCTTTAAAAATCATACCTTAACAATGAAGTCTATTGACTATGAAAGAATAAACTTTTTTAAACACTAAGTGAACTGCAAATTTAAACAAATGCTCAAAAAAATCTTGAACTCTTAGAATTACTTGGGCTTTTAGAAGTCAATTGGTTAACTCTAATCCCTATGGCACACATTCTTTATTTCATCCAGTCTTTATGCTTACCTGTCAGCCAGAAGAAAGTGAATGAAGAGAAGTGTTTTTGTCTTTTGGAGACAAGAATTTCACAGTGCAGTTCTAACTGGCATTAAGCTCACTTTGTAACCTAGGCTGGCCTTGAACTTGCAGTGATGCTTCTGCCTCGGCCTCCCGAGTGCTGGGATTACAGGCGTACACCACTATACCTGGCTGAGAAGTGTTTTTGAAGGCATAGAATTGGACTACAAGAAAAGCCTTAAGTACCCTGGGGTGTCAGCACCCTCTTCTAACACACCCACTGCATTGATTGATGGTCTTCCGGTCCTACAGATAACAGCTAATAAATCAATCTTCCCTCTTACTGGTCCTGATTTGTACCATTCTTCTATATCTGATGAAATGTGTAAGAGAACACTGAATTTTTGCAGAAGATCAGCCTCTATTAGAGACCATAATAATAATGGATGCTGACATTATTCTGTGGTTCCTCTGTGCCACTGTTGAGTGCCTCGCGTCTACAATTTGAGTCCAGCCCTTGTCCTAAAACTATATGCTTCTCAAACTTCCCTGTTAGTCAGCTTTCTGCCACTATGACAAAATCTTGAGGTAATGAATTTACAAAAGAGAAAGGTTTATTTTGGATCATGATTTCAGCATTTTCAGCCCATGGTCATTGGGCCCCATTGCTATTGGGCCTGTGGCAGCACAGTACCTCGTGGTGGGAGTGTGTGGCAGAGGAGGTTTGTTCACCTTATATTACCTGGGAAGCAGAAATGGATGCGAAGGTGCCTGGGCCCTTGTACCCTCTTAGCACATACCAGTGCCTCACTTGCTTCCACTGGGACCACCCTTGGAAGTTTCAGCGCCTTCCCTGCAGCATCAGAGCCTGGGGACCAAGCCTTTAACACATGGTTCTTCAGAGGACATTCGTGACCCAAACCTCACCATTCTGAAACCTCTGACGCCCACTGAACTTTTCTTCTTTCGTTCCCTGGGCTCCCTCTTCCGTTGCCCTCTTGAGGTCTGTAAAGATGTCACCTTCCACTGTATCACTGAGAACCTCAAGGCAGTATTCTGCCCAGCATTAAAAGCTTGAGGAAACACTGACTTAGGTTTAGCTTTAGGTACATTTCACAGACAGTGACACTGAGGCTTAACAATCTCTGACTCTTTTCCAATTTTGCATTATGCAGTCATTCACAGATATATCCAGAATTTACTAATCTGCTAGCCACTTCTTACTCAAATCACATTGACATCACAATTTATGATCAGACATATAATGTGTAACATCTTTTCATATGCTTGTTTGCCATTTGTACTTCTCTGGTGAGGTTAGTGTCATTTCTTCGTCCTGCTTCAATTTATCACCTTTAATTTTGCAGTTAAGTAGTATTTTTCTTCACATATTTGTGTTTCACATTTCAAGCTAATCATAATGCTGCATATTACCATATAAAAAGAATTTAACTCTAACATATATAAATAACTGAAGTCCCTCCTCTAGAATTCCAGGACTCTTAAGTTTTATCTCGGCCTCCATAGTTATTGATCCGTAAGGAATAAATATAAAATGACCTTTATTTCTAAATTTTCCTACTTATTCACTACTCAACAATAGCAATGATTAGCTATGCATTTTTTCCTCCAGTGACACAGTATAACTTTAGTTTGAAAAGAAAAATTTCTGGGTTAAACTGAGATAAGTTTATAAGTAAAATGTTAAAATGGATATGCCTTTGTAAGTGAAAAATTATCATGAATCAAGTATTTGTAAACCAAGGAATAAATACAGATAACATTTAAATATACAGAAGTGGACATAACACCTTTAAGAGAGGGTCTGCAACAACCAAAGAGCGCTAGGGACCCAGTGCAGTACTAAAGGATGCAGACGTTTAGAAGTTGAATAGAGAAGCAGAAACCAGCAAAAGAGACTTCAAAGGAGTTGCCTGTTGAGGAGTTTCTATAAAGGGTATATCTTAATGCTGGGTGCAGTAAGTAATAAACAAGACAAGGATGTTCAACACAGCAATGAAATATCCAGTTGTGAAATAAATCAGAAGAGCTAGCTGAACACTAACCAAAGAAACTGCCAGGTGTGCTGGCCCATGCCAATGGCCAGCACTCTGGAGGCTGAGACAGGAGGATCACTGCAAGTTCAAGACCAGCCTACACAGTAAGTTCAAGTTTTGCCTGTACTGCACAGAGGGACCCTGTCTCACAAAGAAACACCTGAACTAAGAAACAGGGACTAGGCGTGGTGGCACACATCGGTAATCCCAGCCCGGACTATATACTGAGTTTAGTGCCTCAAGGCCAGCCTGAACTACATAGCAAGGCCTTGTCTTGAAAAAACAAAAGAAGATTAGTGCTGCTTAAATTATCAAAATGACTATATAATAACCACTATTACTTGTTTTATTAATTTCCTGGGGAACAAAATCAGTCGACCACTGTTGGAGCGGTTGAAGCTGAATACATGTGCAGAGCTGTGACATGGCCTGGGAAAGGCTGAACTGAGAACGAGGAGACACCTCAGGAGGCTAGATAGGCAACCTGAGGACACCTGGAGACTTTCTCCTGGGATAGTTCTCCTTCATTAGCATCGTCTGTTGCTTGGAGGGGTCCTTGACCCCTCCCAAGGTCCTGCTCAGGTTCCCCGTGGTTTCCACTCTAAAGACTTCCTTGTTTGAATACTAAATAAATATGGCCACCCAGAGACGTTGGCTATCTCAGCCACAGAGTTAAGAACTCTGCAGAGGGTTCTGGGCATAAAGATCATCCCACTTGTCTCATTTGTTTGGGCCTTCGCCATGCATTTGTTTGGAAGATTGGGGATCTAGGTACAGACCCCAATAGACTACTAGTCAAACAGATTCCAAATATAAACCATTATTAAATCTACCGATACTTTATTAAAGAGGAAAACATTTTAATAATATGTCACAGTTTTAATTGATTTGCTCCAAATATAATACTGTAATCCTTTGTGGTGACCATTTCAAAAATAATTTTTAGATGACTCACTTTACTATGATCTTTGGAAGGTGGGGAAGAGAGTAGGAAGGGAAAGGAAGAAGGGCAATATAGAAATCAGATGGCACCCAAAAGGTTTTAAACTCCCAGCAAAGTCTTTGTTACTCACCAAGTTCTCTCAAGTACAGGGAAAAAATGAACACTTACCTACAACAGCATGTTACAATAATGCTATAGGAGCAACTTGTCTCCATAAGGGCAGGTTTTAGTTTATGGCAAGATAAAATAACTCCAGGTCTTTTATATTTGACAGCGGACCAACAACTTAACATTGCTGTTTTTAAGAGATTTCATTTTCTGTGTAAGAAATTTACATTTACTTTTCTCCATCAATTTCCTTTCTGATCCATCCCTAATTTAAAAAGAAAAACACAAATGCACTGTTGGGGCTTCTGTCCAGTTGTCCCCTCAAAGCCTCACGCAGTCACAGGCTTTTCAGAGGTAGCTGGATCTAGAGTGTGTGATGCTGGAATGAATTCACGGTGCAATGCCAGGCTCAAAGGCACTAGAATTAAGGGTGTGACTGCCACCCCCGCTAAGTAGCCTGAATAAAGTCTAAGGGATAGAAACAGCTGTGATTGTTCTTTGTTGCTTTACTACTTTCTGCCTGCCGCATATTGTTTCTCCTCTGCAGTGCCTTTCTGCCGTGCCATGCTGCTGTGCTGCCAGCTGGGATTATGGACTGAAACCTCTACAAACCGTGAGCTAAATAAACCTTTTCCCCTTTAACTCTTGAGTGTCTGGGTTTTTTTTTTTTCAGTGATGAGAGGTAAGTAATTTAAAACATGCACTTACAGTGAATTTACCTGAATCCTTAAGCAGAATATAAATGGTTATAATGTCCTCATATGACATATTAGTTTACTACAAGCAATTTACTGTAAGGAAATAGGTTGGGCTCCATTGGCAATGGAGATGTTTGGAACTCAGACTTGGATTTTTAGGATCCATTATGACTGGTTACGTGCTCCCACAGCATTTGATACTTGTCTTTCAACAAATTTACAAGCTCATACTCACATATGTGTGGGTATTATCTTTCTTCCCACATGATAGAAGATCCATGAAAACAAAGTAGTTTCTAGTTTTCCTACCAATATACATTCCAGCATTCAGTTCAGTGGGTGCCTGGAATGTAGTGAATATGCAAAGCATTTTTATAATAAAATATAAATAGAATATAATGAGTTAGCATTGTTTTCTTGGAATACTTAAGAAATGGATCCATATTAATCACTCAGTATCTTCTGTGTAATAAAATTCCATTAAAGGTATTTTTGAACAATTAATTGGTAATACCATATTTCAAACACACCAACTTTCCTTGTTACCTTTTTTGGTCCACAGTTTTATTTTTCACAGAGAAAGCCACAAGCTAATGGCTATAGGATGAAGTCTTTTTGCTATTTTATTAAGAACATTCTATTAAATGTTTTGTGTTTTATAATTAGTTTATTAGAGTCCACCTGAAAATTTACATCACCAGAAAAACAAAAACAAACCAAAAGAAAAACTTCCTGGTGGCGAATCTCTCAATCTGTTACAATCGTTTTACAGGCGACTTAGAAATATTACAGGCAGTCAGACAGGGCTGAGCCTCAAAGGAGCCAGAGCAGAAGTTCAGAAACCTTGCAGCCTTGGAAGAGACAATCACCTCCTGCTGTGGGCCAGCTCTCTAGACAAAAGGCTAAGCAAATACAACCACATCCTAAGGATCAACCATCCAAATAGTTCTCCATCACCCTGAAGAAGTCAGGAGTCAGCATCTCACCCCCCTACAGGAAGGGTCACTGCTGTTAAGCATACCCTCTTACTATATGACTGGCTCCCCCATTTGCTCCTAATCAATTTTATCTGAGCAATTAATCTTATTGGTTGACCACAGTTTTGTCTCGCTTTATGCCCACCTTGCAAGTTCCCATTTTCCCCCACCTTTGACCCCATCTAACCTCATGATTTTACTCTATAAAAGTCCCTGGAAAATACAGTCTTTAGCAATCTACTTGGGATCCCTTCTGTCTCTCTCAGACAGAAGCTTTCTTTCTCTCAAAAAATATATTCCACTCTTAACCTCCGTTGTTCCTAAAATTCATTCTTCAATTTTAGAGACCATGAACTAGTACTAAACATAAAGTAGGTCGGGAGTTTCATTCCCTTATATCAATCGCACTGGAAAACTTTTCGAGCCAGGGTCTTGCTATGTAGTTCAGTCTGGGCTTGAACTCACTGTGTGTAGCCCAGGCTGTTGTCGAACTCACAGCGATCCTCCTGCCTCATCCTCCTGAGTGCTGGGATTATAGCATAGCTGTACCATAACTGGCCTAGAAAAATTAGGAAAAAAAATATTTAATTTTTAAAACTTTTTTCCTTCACACAGTGTGAGACATTTGAAAGAAAAAAGTCATCTGATGGTATGGCAGGAACTGGTATACCACCAGATATACCATCAGATGGTATGATATAACGAGCATATACCAGAATCAACTGGGAGACCTGTTAAATACAATGCATCTGCTTCTGCCATCTCTGAGTTTGATCCACAGGTTTACTGTGGGGTCCGGAGAATCTATCTAACAAGTTCCAGGTAAGGCTGACAGTGCTCATGTAAATACTGCCAGCAGTGCAGTGCAGGCCTGGATCTAAACTCCAGCTCTCAGAATTTGTACACTATCCCCTCTACCAAGAGCATGATAAAAGCCCATAAAAATGCAAATATGACTTATTTGCAATTCTTCCAAAGTGGGAGGGCTAGTCTGCCCCTTCAAAAAGCACTAAAGTGCTTCCAGTTTTCTAGAAGGGTAGAACAAAAGCCAGAAAATATCCATATGTAGATTTAGCCAAGCTTTGGCCAGTCAAGGCTGGAAGTGCTAAAGTGCTGAACCCGCCTTGGCTTCAGGGCTGAGGGGAAGGGGGTGGCAGTTTATGCTCTCAGCAGGAAGAAGCTGAGGAAGCAGTTTAGGTAAAAAAAAAAAAATTTTTTTTAAAAGATCCATTTTTAACCTTTTAATTACCTAGGGGCCACACTGTGGAAATCACTACTGTAACCAACACAGCAAAAAGGAGCTTTCAAAAAAATATTTTTCCCTTTAACAAACTTTCTCATGCCTGGGGCAAAACCACCAACCCCTCCTAAGTGACAGAAAATGCAGAAAGGACCCTAAGATGCCCAGGCCCAGTTTCCAGCGGGAAAGGAGGCAAAGGAAGAGTGCTGGGAGCAATAAACCAATGGTCCCCACCAGCTGCTGAGGGTAAAAGCCCCTAAGGTACTTTTACAAGCTCCTTCATCTCCCCAGGGCTAGGTAAGGAAAAATCCTTTTTCCATTTCACCAAGAATAAATGGTCTCCTTTGATCTGGTCAGAGGTAGACAAGCGTATTATGGTCCAGTCTAAGCGGCCAGTAACACTAGGAAATAGGTGCTGGAAGGGAATCTGACTACTTTAGGTTTAATGCTAACAATATTATTGGTTGAAACAGTTTCAAATAGAGACTTATGACTGGTAAGATGAATTATCAGAAGATGCTCTGTAACATTTATCAGGGAATACACTGCTAAATAAACAGATTAACTGGGTATGCTGGTGCACCCCTGTAATCCCAGCATTCAGGAGGCTGAGGTAGGAGTAGCACCCTGAGTTTGGGCTACACAGAGTTCAAGGTATGCCTGTACTACTCAGTGAGACTCTGCCTTCTAAAAACAAAACATTAAAAACATTTTTAAAAGAAAACTGGGAACACAGCTCAGCGCAAAGGCCCTAATTTCAAGACCGAGGACCATGAGAGAGAAAGAGAACTTGCCTTATTATCCTTATATCCTTGCTTTCAGTTATCTTCTTCAAGAATTGTTTCACTTGAAATTAAAGTCTTGGTGGAGTGGGGGGGGGTCTCTAAATTATTTTTGCTTTTCTTAGTGTTGCTGAGTTTTTAGATGGTGGGGTTTCCTAGAAGTGGTTTCTAGGTTCTTTCTGTCCAGAAAAAAGAATTGGTCAAGATGAGCACAAAGGTAACAAGATTCTAAATTTATTTAAAACAAACAACAACAACAACAACAACAACAAAAACATGCTCTGCAGAGTGAGGTCAGGTCCACTAAAGGTAGGCAAAGATACAGCCTGCAAAACATGAGCGAGCCCCTGAAAGAGTCAACAGTGGCGCTGGCTGGATGGTGCCTCTTTGCTATCTTCTGTTCCTCAGGCTGAAGCCAGGTCTACACCAACCTCAAAAACCTGCCCAATCTTTGGAGAACTGAAGATACGTGCTGTCTGATAGGTTCCACGTGCAGGGCTTTAAAAATTCTGTAGGTGTCCTGGAAGTTTGTCACACTCATGTCCCCAACCAATTTGCCGCCCTAATCTCCTGCAGCACAGGTTGCCTGGGCATCCTCACCTCCATGCCTTCCGGAGCCTTCAATGTTCCCTCTAAAAGACTAAATAAAGAGTTTAGCTGGGCGTGGTTGTGCAAGCCTGTAACCCCAGCCTCTGGGAGGCTAATGCTGGAGGAACTCGAGACCATCCTGGGCCATTTACTGCCTTAGTGAAACCATAAAACAAATTTTTAAAAAATCTCTTAAGCCTCGGTTATGTTCCAGATTCTGCTTATTATGGCAGACAGCTGCTTTGCTTTGGTACGGTTAGCTGAGGGCACAGGGGCAGCAAAGTTTACAATACTGCAAAGGAGAATCGCCTGCAGCACAATTTAAAACTAGATTCCTCACCTTCTCCCTATATCAAACAAAACCATACCCAGAGAAGAGGCCCAGGAAATCTTTAAAATAATCAACGGGTTGTTTTTGTTTTTCGGGTTTTTTGATTACGAACTGTGGGGGACACTGATCAGAGACCTCTCACTCCATTCTAATGGGAGCGAACATGGCCCTGAAAGTTCTCTGTATTCGCCAGATCACTGCTCAGGCCAACACTTCTCAAGTCTTTTCTTTTGTTCGAAGTTTTGAACTGAGCTGAAATCCACTCGCACAAGTGGGGCGGTCGGCTGGAAGGGCTTCGGGCGAAGGACTCACCCTCTCCACCGGCCGGGCCCCGGCCTGCTCTCTGACCCGCCCTGGAGCTTCCTCCCGCCTCGCCGCTGGGCCCATCTGGGCCTCGGCTCGGCCTCGCCCCTCTCTACGCGGCCTCACTAGGGGCTCGCGACACCCGGAGGAACTCAACCTCCCGGGGAGCGCCCGGCCCGACCACAAACTGTGTGCTCCGAAGAGCGACGTCGGGAGCCGCGGGCTGGCAGCGAGGTTTCCCAACGCTTCGCCGCCACCGTGACCTTGGGCGAGCAGGCGGCCGCGCCGGGGAGAAATCAGGAGGGGCGGGGTGGGCCGGGAAGAGAAGCGAGGGCCCGGCGGCGAGGCCGCACTCGGCGGAGACCAAGGCTTCCAACGCCTGGCCGGAGAGGGTGGGGAGGCTCTACCCAGGGCTACAGACAAAGCGTTGAGAACCCACAATGGGAAAAGCGGGTTTGAGCGAGAAAAATCAGGAGGGAGGCCGAGGGCGGACAATCGGGTTAAAAATAGAAACGCTTCCTCCACAGGACCCGCGGGCTGCAGCTCCACCCAGGGGCCGGCCTCGCGGCTAGTGACTCGCCTCCGCCAGACGGCGTCGCGGCTAGCGGCGCCCTCCTCCCACAGCCAATCAGCACGGCCCTGGGGCGGGGCCTCGGGCCCGCAACGTCACCGCGCCGCCGCCGCCGCCGCCGCCACCGCCCACGGGGCTTTCGCTGACGACAGACCCCGCCCCCGCCCCTTCCCTCAGCGCTCGCAGCGGCGGGCGCGCGTCAGTCGGCCGGGTCGTGGAGCGGGCTGCAGCTCGCCTGGGCTTGCGCGCTTCCGCAGCCGCAGCTTCCCCGACGGCGACCGAGGCGACGGAGCGCACCCTCAGCGGATCCCCGCGCCGCCCAGGCTTCGCCGTTCGCGTTCGGAGCAACCCGGCCGGCCGCCGGCAGAGGCGTGAGGCGACGACGAGCGAGCGCCGCGAGGAGCGTTAGCGGCCGCGGCCCCGGCTCGCTCCCTCCGCCCCCTGCTCGCCCCTCCTCCCCGCGCTCCGAGTCGCGCGCGTCCCGGCCACGCTCGGCGCGGCTGCAGGAACAAAGAAGGACCCCGCGGCGGCGGCGGCGGAGGCGGCGGCTCCAGGGCGCCCGGCTCGCCCTTCCCGGAGGCCTCGGCCCAGCCGCAGCGCCCCGGCGTCGCGTGCGAGCTCGGCTTGTGCATCCGGGCCCCGCAGGGTGAGTGAGCGGCGGGGCCTGGGACCCGGGCGGGGCGGGCGAGGCCGGGGGACCCGCGGGCCGAGCGGCCGCCTAGAGACACAAAGACGGGGCGGCGTCCTGTCGGCGCGGGCCGGCGCCCCGCTTCTCGCTCGGCCGGGAACGATGTCCGGCGCGCGGCCTCGCGACGCTCAGGTCGCCCCAGGTTCATGGCGCGACCGGCCGGGGCGGCCGGGGCCCGGGAACAAAGGCCTCGGCGCGGCCGCGCTCGCCCTCGAAGAGCCTTGGCGGCGGCCCCGGCACCGCCACCGGAGTAGAGGCCGCGGCCTGCGGAACCGCAGCGCTCGGCATGACTCAGTGGTTTTGGGGAAGGCCCGGCCGGGCTGCTGTGAGCGAGGCCTCTTCCTCCCCGGAGGTGTTGGGGACGAGTGAGACCCGAACTCAGGCTAAACCCTGTGCAGCATGGAGCCGGCCTTCACCTTTCGTCGTCTTTTTAGTTTTTTCCGACGTCGCTGCGCTTCTCCCCCAAGATCCTTTTCCAGGAGGAAATGGAGTACCGTTCCTTTTGTTCCGTGGATTTAGGCCGGTGAACGCAAGGGATTTTTGCTCGTTTTCCACGCGTTCCGTCGGGCTTGTCTTGGTGAAAGCTTGGGTTAGCTATAGATCGAGCCCCCTAAGACTGTTGCTGGAAGAAGAGGTATTGATAAAGTAGTGTATAGGTTACAGGGCCTTTCTTAAATTGGAGTTTCAGGTGATTTTCAGGCTTATGAAGTATAAGTAAATTATACTGATTTAAGAATCTTTATCAGTGGAAAATACTGCAATTTTTTCAAGTTGTTTTTTCTTACATTGTCGAAAATTATGAAGGATTTGGTGTAGTTCTGTGTATTTATTGATTCTCAGGCCCAGTGTTAAGCCTGTAAAGTAGCTTGAAAGTCTCCATTTGGAAGAAGGAACTGAGACCGGGAGAGTAAGGACTTGGCCAAGGTCACTGGCTTAATTAGTGGCAGACTAAGACTGGAACCCGAGTCTCAACTCCCAGGTGAAATGTGGACATTCTGACACCTAACAACATTACGGGCACCTGAAACAACTATAATCCATAGGTGTAAAAGCTGTTTTTGTTGGTTATTGTCTAGTGTTGTAGTTTTTAGTTACCAGATTTTTTTTAAATTTAGGAGTCAGAAAACACAAAACTTACTATTTTTAAAAAATACATTGAGCTATGTATAAGCTAATTCAAGTTTCTAACAAGGTGGTAAATAGCTATTAAAGAATAAAAGGGAAAAGCTGTACATAAGGGTGCACGCTTCCCCTCCCTGCATAATTAGTTGCATCTAAATATAATCTTTATGCTTTTGCTGTTTAATTTCTTATGAACACACTTGACCCTATTTTTAGCTTCACAAACGATTATTGATGTTTCGGCTTTATAGATTGGTCTTGAGATTGTTCCCTAATCCTTTCTGCATTAGGAAAAAACTGGCCTCCCTGATACATTTGTTGTTGTTTTCTTACAGTGGGAGATACAGAAATGCTGTATCTTTAGTTCTTGGGGTTGTGTAGGAGTCGGCAGGCTCTGAGATATAAATAGAAGCTGATTTCAGAGGCCCCTGTTGACTAGGCTTTATGTGAGAGCCTCCATCCAGCTCAGCCTGTCACATTGCAGCCTTGTGACAGGCTGAAGCGCCCTCCCATGTGATCTAAGCTTCTAAGAAATACTGAGGCAAGCTGTGCACATGTGATGGCATTTAAAAGGTGGCGGCCGGGGGTGGGGGTGGCTCTAAAAGATCCGAGTGGTGTAGATCTATGGCCTGATTTCTCGGAGTTCAAGATTTATTTATAATGAATTGAGGGTAATTCATTGTTAAAGCGGGAGCAGTCATTAGATGGCGCCTCCCAAATTCGCTTCCATAAAAGTTTTGTTTAAATTATTTTGTGTACAAGTTGGTCAAGTTGGTCTTAAATTTAAGAAAGTGCTTGCAAAATCAAATGATATAAAGTATAGCAAGTGAGCTTTAAACTGCTTTAAGAAGTGTCACAACTTTGTGTAGGGCAGATTAGCATGTGCACGATAGGAATAATGCATAATTTATTACCTGACCTTTTTTTTTCTGCTTTTGTCGTACTTAACATTTAAAAACCTCAACTAAAAGTGTTTATTAAACTTCGTAAGTGATGATTTTTGAAATGTTTACCCTGCTCCAAATGAGTCAGCTAAATTCCACTTACTATTTAAAGACACAGTGTCAACTAAATTAGCGCTATTGTTTCAAAGTTGTGGTCAGGGTATTTAACTAGCTTGATTTACTCGAAATACTATGCTATTTAATTTACAAAAGACTGTCTTAAGTGTTTGGATGGATTAGTTGTGGATATTCTCACCAAGTCAAATTGGTTATTCTCCTTTCTCCATTTTTATGCTTTTAATAAATACTTGATAAAACATGGTTTTAACTCAGTGTATTCTAATATATGGTAGTTGAAAGAGTGGCCACAAATTATATAGTACAGAATTTGCCTTTAATTAAATTCTTTCAAATACTGCTTTTTAACCTAATTCTCTAATTTACTTGTTTATGTTCTCTTAGACAGCTGAAAATTTATTAAGCACATTACTATAGTTGTGCTAATTTTTAGCAGTACTTCTATCTAGAAAAGCAAAGTATATACATTATAGCGTTGCATTAACTTTTAACAATCACTAAAGGTGGTGTGTTCACGGTGCTTTACTCTATTAAATTTGAAGTTTTATGAGGAAGACAGTGCTTGTTACAACTAAATGGGTGTTTGGCTAAGAACTCTATGGCTAATTTGTGTTGTGAGTTTGTTGGCACTGGCTTTAAACAGAGAGGCCTGTGCATCAGTAGAAATCAAAATTACTGATGAGGCCCAGGTATGTCCACATAAAGCTTTTCGGAAGCTTTCAGACTAAATGCAATACTCAGCCAGTTTGAAGAACAACTAATAAATATCAAGAAGTGGTGTTGATGTGCCCCTTCATTTGCAAATTTTGTTTAATAATGTTTTTTAGCCAATGAAGTAAAAATATTTCATTTGACCTACCTCTAGTGAGGAGCTCCCAAATTGTTTAAAACAACCTCGAGATGCTGGAAGATTACCCCTTTTTTTGGAAATTGAAATTAAAATTAATAAATTGCTTTCTTTTTGCTCCTAAAATAATTCATATTTTACAAAGGTAACAAAAATATTCATGATTATCTCTGCTTTTAGTAGTAGCAGTAGTGTGTAGAAATAACATGTATTATTGTTGACTAGATCATGCTCTTGTTTTGGTGGCAGGCTGATTTCTACAATTTTATTTTATTTTGTTTTTGTTTATAGCAAACAAGGATGGCTCAGGAGACTAACCAGACCCCAGGGCCCATGCTGTGTAGTACAGGATGTGGCTTTTATGGGAACCCTAGAACAAATGGAATGTGTTCTGTTTGCTACAAAGAACATCTTCAGAGGCAGCAGAATAGTGGCAGAATGAGCCCAATGGGTAAGTTGTATCCAAGGAAAAATGCGCTTGAAAAATTACTGGACAAAGATGAAGAATCCAAAATTAGTTCCTGAGACTGAGAATGCTGAAAAGCAAGGAGAGAAGACACCATGAGAGCTTAAAATTAAAGCAGCAGGCCAGTACTTGACATAAGTGCCTCGGGAAGATCTACAGGCATCTTCTAGATTTTGTTTTCCTTTTGAAGGCTTTTGTGTCATGCTTGTGATATGACTTTTAAATTATCTTGTGGGAATGTTCAAGTAAATGGCAGGATTGCAGCACAGTGAACATACTTAAGTCACTAACCTAAGTAAATGTAGGTATTGTTAACTTCATTAAATCAATACTGAGTATGTGTGGCATTGGTTTGCTTCTTACAAATCCTTTTTTTAAATAGGGACAGCTAGTGGTTCCAACAGCCCTACCTCAGATTCTGCATCTGTACAGAGAGCAGACACTAGCTTAAACAACTGTGAAGGTGCTGCTGGCAGCACATCCGAAAAATCAAGGTAAGATTGAGAATTTCAGAGTTCTCTGACCCTGAGGAGCGAGAGCAGATGTCTGTGTTACTCATAATACTGAAGATGCCATTGGCTTTGCATGTATTGCACAATTAAGGATTTCAATGTCCTTCAGTATCTAATTTTTACGTCATTCAGTGTATGACACGCAGTACTCTAGGACCCCTTTAAGGAGTCTGTTGAAAGGCTGTTTTTATTTTCTTATAATTGAAGTTTAGGAGTTGTGGAGAGTAAAATTCTGCAGACTATTATAGTGCCATACAAAGTGTTGTGTTTGGCACCGCTGCTGCTTTGTCCTTAAATTAATAAGCACTGCTAAAATTCTTGGAGAAAATGAAATATGGTAACCTACAAAAATTGCATCTTCGTTGATGAGCCTTTTGTCAAATTGCTTTCTTAACTATACTGGGTGTCCAATATTCTTTTTTTTCTTTTTTTTTTTTTAATTTTTGGTTATGTAGCTCCATTTGTGATCATGTTGGCAATAATGTTACAAAGTTGAACTAACAACTTACTATCTTAAAAAGAAATTCCTCTAACATCTTTAAAAATAATTGTTTGCTTGAACTCAAATAGAAATGTGCCTGTGGCTGCCTTGCCTGTAACTCAGCAAATGACAGAAATGAGCATTTCAAGAGAGGACAAAATAACTACCCCGAAAACAGAGGTGTCAGAGCCAGGTATGCTTTTTATTTACTGCTAGTGCACTTCTGGATTTGGAGTATGCGAAAGTTGGTGATGGGATTCTCTTCCCGATGGCCAAAGAGAAGAGCTATTAAAAAAAAAAAGCCAAACAAAGAACGATTAGCTTTTAAAGGAGCTTGGTGTATAAAATAGTTTTTGTTTTGGGTTTTTTTTTTTGTTTTGTTTTTTTGTCTGCTCATCCTCTTCATTACCCTTATGTGTGCAAATCAATTGTTTGTCATCTGGAGACTGGGTATGTTATGAATTTAACAAACTCATATTGAGACCATAAAGAAGAAACATTTTATAATTAAAAACAGCTCAGTCTTGATTTGTCAGTGTTGTAGAAAACAAAAATGATTGAACACTAAAAGTTTTAAGTGCAGGTTCCCTATCATTTTGTAGGAATTTAAAACTTCTGGAAGGGCATTTTGGTTTTTAATGGTGACTTTGAAGCTGCTTATAGCACAACCAAAAGTGCCATAATAGTGACTTGTTAGAATTAGCTGTGTACAGTTTATTCAAATCAATTCATTCCTTCTTAGAGCAGGAACAGTGGGGTGATAGGTCTACTTTGGAGGCTTGCTTTTGGTACTGCAGCTAATTCTATGAAAGTGTAATCTCAAAGTTAAAAGTCAATCCTTTGGCCATGAAATGGCAGGTGAAACCTCTATTTGATATTTTGAAATGATAGTATTTACAGTTGTTACTATTTGGTAGACTTGTAGTTGTATATGCATTGGTCTGTATCATTCCCTACCACAGGTCACCTTCCTTGTATGCCTTGCTGTTTTTTTCAGGTGTAGGTAGGGAAATGAACCATAGTACCACTTTCTACTTCCCCACATTCTCAACTGTTTACCTTCATACTATCAGAAAAAAAGTATCAAAGGCATCATTAATAGCTCATTAGGGGAAAAGTTAGACTACTAGTCTTACAAGCCTAATATTAGGCTGTTGATCCCAGTGGGTACATTGCTAATGCAAATTAATGATAAACTCAGCTTGCTCCAGAAGTTTGAATATACAGAGAGCATGGGTGTGCTAGCATATTATTATTATTAAGTGCTGGTTTTAGCATTATATACAAATTTTTACTATTCTTAAATTAGAGTAATACTAAAACTTTAGAATTTACAGTGTTTCAGATACATAGTTATAAGTATATTAGAAGTAAATTTCAGTATTTTGTTCTGGACATAATGGAGTCAGTATAGTAGTCCATGGTTTCTGTTTATCCTACAGATTATCCAAGTCAGATGTAAGCTAAAACAGCCCTTGTAGGTGGAGAAAAGGGTAGGATTCAAATACTTTAAAGTTTTTGGATCTGAAGTTGATTTAGGGATTAATGGCTTGAACTTTGTTAAAATTTGCTGATTTCATTCAAGATTTTTTGTTTTTTCTTCAGTATAAAACCAAAATGACCTTCAGAGTTGGCAGTTTTTAATTGTTGAAAAGTAATGAATTTGAATTGTGTCAAGAAGTTTAGGGGATTATTTAGGGAATTGCAAAATGAAGAAAAAAACAACTAAGCATACAATCTATAAAGTCTGTAAAACATGGAATTAGTGTTTGTTTTTTCCTAATACTGGGTTGGGGAAGTTTGAGTTTAAAGGAATTGAAGTTCATTTTACAAAATTTAGAGGAACAAGTAGGGGATTGGCAGGAAGTTCTTACACTTAAAACAAATTCTGATTACTAAAGTGGAAGGTTCTTTCTTAAAGCTATTTGTAAAGCTGCTTTTTTGAGTCACTTTCATTATGCTTGTCCTACTCTGTAGTACAGACTGGCATCAAACTTGCATTGATCCTTCTGCTTCAGCCTTACAGTGCTGGAATTACAGGTGGGTGTGCACCACCACACCCATTCTTGGAAAGCTTGTTAAACTCAAGGAAGTTTGGATATGCTAATAGTGTAATAGTGTTGGTGATCTGTGAATCTTACTGTGTCTCTTAGTTCTGTTTTTGTTTTTGTTTTTAACTTAGATCATTGTCAGCCTGTGATCTCGGAGTAAGTTTCTAAATTTTTACCCTTCCTTTTCAGTTGTTACTCAGCCCAGTCCATCAGTTTCTCAGCCCAGTACTTCTCAAAGTGAAGAAAAAGCTCCTGAATTGCCCAAACCAAAGAAGAACAGATGTTTCATGTGTAGAAAGAAAGTTGGCCTTACAGGTATTAAGACTGCTTAAGATAATGTTTAAAGGACTGAGCAGTGTGACATTTTTGTAAGGGCATTAAGGGATGAAAAGTTAAGAGGCCACTAGGAAAAGGGATGAGAGTGAAATGGGGTGAGAGATTGTTTTACTTTATCTACCTCTAATCTCATGGTTGTCATTAGCCTTAAGCATAGCAGTAGGCTCCTACTTTGTCCTGCACATGAAATATTGTAGACATTTTCTACTTTAAGCCTCAGAATTTTGTAGTTGAGTTTTATCTAGCTTTCCCTTGAGAGGAAATATCACACAGTTGCCCAATAGTGTGACAGGGTTGTGTGAAGTTCAGCTTGACTCTGGAACCTGCATGAGTTCTGTCTTAGGTAGTGTTTATGAGCGTTGGTGGAAGGAAAACACACCTGGTGGAATTAGCCAGTAGGTAACTCATCTTATATTTTGGCTGTGTTTTGGCCTACAAAGCACTTTGGGTTACCCTTATTACCCTTAGAGATCAGACTAAGTGTAGTTACTTGAATTTCTCAGCATGTTTCACAATTTAAAACAACAGACTTTATATCAAGGATTGATACTTTTGAGCTGTAAAGCAGTGACAATAGGGTCCTTTTCTGTAGTCAGTAAGGCTCTTAATTGCCACAAATTCCCAAGTGACATGGCTTCCTCTTGTTTGTACAGGATTTGACTGCCGATGTGGGAATTTGTTTTGTGGACTTCACCGTTACTCTGACAAGCACAACTGTCCATACGATTACAAAGCAGAAGCTGCAGCAAAAATCAGAAAAGAAAACCCAGTTGTTGTGGCTGAAAAAATCCAGAGAATATAAATTAGTACTTGTGAAGAGACTGAAACTTTGTTTTTATTTTAATATATCGTAGGAAAACATTAAAGAGCAGATGCATGGCCATTTTCCTTTGATGTTCTCCAGAGTTTTACTTTACACTTGTCTGTCTTATAACTGATCTTTTAGGATGTTTGGGTGTTTGTTACAGGCAGAATTGGATAGATACAGCCCTACAAAATGTATATGCCCTCCCCTGAATAAAATTGAATGAAAATTGCACAGCAAATTAAAATAACAGATAACAGGGAGAAAAACTTAATTCCCATGTGCCAAACAAAATGAAATCTCTGCATGTTTGCAGCATATCTGCCTTTTGGGAATGTAATCAAGGTATAATCTTGGCTAGTGTTATGTGCCTGTATTTGTTTTTTAAATGGTACACCAGAAGAGGATGGCAGTCTACTTCTACCATAGCTAAACTTTTCACCCTCTTCATTTCCACACGTTCTTTGAAAGCTGTAAAAGGATCACGCCTTCCTTTCTGTGAAACCAGGGTTGGTGCCATTTGTAAGCCTGGTTCAGTTGGTCTTCTGAAAGCTATCTAGTAAAACATTCTGTGAAAGGTATACATCTCAACTGGTTGTAAGTAAAGCCAAGCCAACAACAGGGTCTTGAGATAACCTTTGAAGCTTATGCTGGCCTGCACCAGAAGATTTCTGCATTATTCTCATTACTAAAAATGTATAGCACAGAACTGCACTAGGATTAATCACTTTACAAGAAGAAATTTAAAACTACGTTTGGTTTTCATATACAGCAGCTCTTGAATAACATGCATCTGAATTTTTAAGTTGCAAAGGTATCTGAACAGTTAATTTTTCATGTGTATCTTTTGTTGAATGTTTTGGTTCAAGAAAGAATGTTTAAAGCTTTTTAAAGACTTCAGTTAATGTAATTGTACCCTTCTGCATGGAAAATCATAACCAACATGGCTGCAGTAGACTTCTTAGTGGTATCCAGCACCACTTGCAGAGGGCTGCTTTATCATATTAATTGTACTTGGGTGTAGGACTCTAGTGTTCTTGGGTGTATTGCATGGGCTGCATTATCTACAGCATTGTACAATAACAACTAGAAAAGGCAGTATACTTCACTGATGCTTGTCTGGTAATATCACTTCTGTGTTATAATGGAAGGTTTCTTGTGATGTATGAAACTTGTGTTTTTTATATATAAATGAGCATAGTTAGATTAGTGTTGTGGTAATGCCTGTTTTCATCTGTAAATAGTTAAGTATGTACACGAGGCACTACTTCTGATTTATTGCAGTGTTTGGTCCTAGTTTTTATTTTTATTAAAGCATTCAGTTTTGCTTTCAGTTTTATGTACCTTAGTTCAAGTTAGATTTGCAGATGTGTACAGATAGTTCATATTTATGTATTGCACATAATCATGCTATTCAGCATTGATGCTATATTGTATTATGTAAATAATAAAAGCCATGTACAGAGGGAAACTTCCATTTGTTCATTGGGTTTTTAAGCCTTAGGTAGAATTGTACAGGGGAAAAACAGAAAATGCTTCATACTCAACTTTATAGTTGCATTTGTAGACTTTGTATGGCTATAGTGTAAATTTTATTTTCCACTGGAGTTCTTGAACTCTTGTCAAGTGAACACCATGAGGTTGAGATATTTTCAAGTCTGGTACATAAAAGGCAATTTATTTTTGAAGAACTGAAAAGGCATCGTTAAGATCAAATTGTCAAAACTTGAGAAAGGTATGAAATTTAACATACTTTTTTCCACATTGTGATTTAATGTGTTACTCTAATGATTCAAAATCCTGCAGACAAAAATAGGCATGACTGTTTACAGAAAGTTATTTTTAGGCTTTGGCTTTAATGTGGAGATGGGCCCATGGGCTTGTCTTTGTGGGTGTCTGTTGTGCCAGGTAGTGGCAGATTTAACATGCTGACTTTGCCCAACAGGGCAGCTGAAACCAAGAGCAGACCCGCTGTTCCTCAGGGAGGAAGTGTGGGGGATAGTACTTACCCCGGCTCACTTGTGTCTGTCAGTTCTCTGTGTGCTGCTGCTTTGCTTCCTGTGGAGATGTTTAGGGTTGAAGTCCATGTGCTGAAATGTAGGTAGTATCCACAATATCAAGGGTAATCACAGTGGCGTTGGAAATCCTAGTGTACTGAGAGGGAACTTAGTTTTTCGATTTTAAAATGAGACCTAATGAAAATCTGGTAAATTTAGGTCTAGCCAACAGGTTTTGAAATCAGTGCTAAGACTTAACAACCCAAAACTCCCATTTACAGAGGCACTCTGAATAGTAGCTAGAGAAGGTAGTACATGTTTCCATACTCACTTTTTACTAGACGCTAAAGGGATTTGATCAGCAGGGGACGTGTGAGAGGTGGGAGAGAAGAGTCCTGTGAGGCCCCTGAGCACTTTCATACCTGGGTGTTTCCTCAGTTCTGACTCGGGCTTCAACTTTGTGTAATGCATGCTGAGGTTTTAAGCATTTTAAAACTATTGTCTTTCTCGAACACAATTGTGGGCACCACTTCCACCCAGAAAGTTTGGCTGGGACAAGCCACGGTTAGTTTTTCAAGTCTGATCTTACAGTGAGCCTACTCTGTAAAAGTAGGGTCTTCGGTTTGACAGAGGGCGCTGTTTCCATGAAACGGGTGTTACCAGAGGAAAAGTGTGTTTTGTTTTGAACAGTGTAGTGGTTGGAATCATGAACCTTAGAACCAAGGTAACTTAGGCAAGTTATTTGAGGTTGGCATCAGACTCGGTTAAATGAAGATGTTGACTCTTGAGTGTGAACACAGCACTTGAAACTGCCTGGTATGCAGCACTTGCTGTTGGGTTTTGCTTGTGTTTTTGTTTTCTTGAGACAGGGTCTCTAGCTGAGACTGCTCTTTCCTGACCTTCACTGTGTAGCTCAAGTTGCCTCAAACCTGTGATCCTCCTGTTTCAGCTTCCTGAATGCTGGGATTACAGGTGTGTGCCATCACTCCTACCTAGCCCTTGCTAATTTTAATGTCCTAAATTAATGATTTCTAGAACTAGGAAAGAAACAGTTTAAGGAGATTGATTACTTCAAGTTCTACAGTGAACAGGTTCAAATTTCTAACTTCTAAGCCATAAGTGATGGGAATCTTTTTCACTGGTCCATCTTGGCAGATGTTTGCATTAAATGAAGTTCCTGGCAGGTAATTAAAATTGGGCAGATACCTGCTTTTTTAATATCATTTAAGCATAGCTGTCTTGCCTTCAGACCCACTGTTGTTTTGCATGTAGGCAAATGGCATAGGTTGGAAAGGCTGTGTAGTCACATGTTAGAATTTGCAAAACCTTTAATTTGATACTGATCTTGAATATACAAAATTCTTAGTGTTGTGATTTTGGGGAGAATGATAATGGTTCCTGACTTGATGAGCAAAAACTTTACCCTAAGTGACCTAAAATACTGTATATGCATTAGGCAGCAGGCTTTTAAGGAAAAGAAGTTGAAAAGTTCACAAAGCCATTTTGCGTGTTTATACAGTCTACTTTTTAAAAGAAATGTGCAGCTATATAGAAAACTGTCTTAATACAGCGGTTTCCACACATGCCAGTTCCAGTTTACAGCAAAGAGCACTGTTTGTGTTTTCTGTCAGTGCATTTTATTCCAGTACTACAAGTGAAAGTTAAATAATCACTTTGTACCATGATTAAATTCTGTTCACAGTGCTATACAGTTCTTTTAGCCTGGGAGCCAGCTTTGCTAAATGGTACCGCACATAAGAAGACACTTGACCCATTAACAGCAAATTGAAGGAAATTATAGCAGTTGAGCAGAAGTAATATTTTTTCCTTATGATCTTATGACCCCACAGAACTTTATTACGTATCTAAAATGATAATATAACTGAACCTGTTCAGAAAAGAAGTAATAGTCAAATCGAAATAGGAAATCTTTGTAACATTCTCAAATTTCAGTGGAGTATAGGAATTATTAACAAAATAAGTAACATTTAGGAACTTACTCTTTAGAGTTCACATCAACCAGGAAATGTAACCTGCGTGAGTTCTGCTACATTGGTGTCAGATATTTTTAGAAGTTACCTTGTCCTGGCCACGTAACTTGACCTTGTATTCCCACATCATTAAGAATATGTTTGCATGCAAATTGCAAAAGAACATAAATAATGATTTAGGTCTTGGTTTTTGAGACACAGTCTCCCTGGAGTTGAGGCTGGACTCAAACTCAGAGCAATCCTGCCTCGGCCTCCCGAGTCCTGGGATTACAGGCACGTACCACCACACCCAGCTATGATTTTTCTGTTGTATGCTACTACAGTTAGACTTAAGCAGAACCCTAGGCTGCTCCCATCCCCCGCCCCTGTATCCAACCTTGGAGAAACAGTTCTCAGTAATGTTGCACGAGGAGCCTCTCCCTTGGCGCTATCCTGTGTGTGGTAAAAGTCTTACACAGCTACATACTAAAAATAACTTGACTTTTTAATTTTTAGTAGTGTATGTCTGCAGTGATACTGCCTACATTCAAGTCCTTGCAGTTAATCATACAGATTCAAAACCAGGTTAATAGGCCTAAAAGCTTGAGTTTTTGCACTGTTTTTTACTAATACAAAATCATTCCACAGTAACCAGTAATACTTTCAAGAATAGCCATTTTCTGAATTTAAACATTGCTAAAATGAGCTATGTTCAAGCAAACTAGTTTCGGCTAGATTTAGATGATTTGGTTGGGTTGTCAGGTGCTTTTGCCTGTGTGGGGCAGCATAACCAGTTTTATCACTGGCTAGATGATGTCATGAGAGACATGAGACTTCAGAGGATTTATTATGATACATTGTTTTTATTGGTGCATGTTTGCACTACAGAATTATTACTCCTGAGGACTTAGTACTTGTACATAACATGTCTTAATTTTTTTCCTCATCTTACGTTTTTCCCCTTCAGAGGTGTACTAGCTAAAACAGTGTTACTTGTTCAAAGTAAATTCAGTCCACATAGTGCATTCATATCCAGACATGGCTTTTTAGGGTTTAGGTGACAAATGTTCATGAGTCATTAATGAAAGTGGATTAAGAGCTGGGTGTGGTGGCATACACCTGTGACCCCAGCACTCACAGAAGGCTGAGTCAGGATCACCCCAGTTTTGAGACCAATCTGGAATACATAATTAGTTGAAGGCTATCTTGAACTACATAGGGAGACCCTGTCTCCAAAGCCAACAGATTAAAGTTACTTGAGGTTTGCAACCCATGGTAATTAGCAAATATCCCACTTAAAACAGTGGTGTCCACTATAAAATAGATGTGGCCACTTACAATTTAATACTAAAAGGATTATGCTAATAATACTAAAAATTACTGAGGATTGGGCTGGGGGTTTAGCTCAGTGGCATATGCACCTGCCTGGGAAGTGCAAGGTCATGAGTTTGATCCCTGGTACCAAAAAAAAATTACTGAGGATTACCTGAGTAAATGAGGTATAAAGTCAGAAGGACAAGTTAGTAAAATTACTTTTGATTCTTGGGATCTCTCTTACAGGATGACTAATTCTGAACTCACATTTTTGTTAAAAGCTTTTTTAAAATAGATTTTCTGATTTTAATATGAATCCAAAACTTAAAGATACGATTTTTTCTTATTCTTAGGCAGTTTTATGTAACAGCTACCAAGAACAATTTAGAAAATGTAAGCAAGGTCTGATTTCAGTTTAACAAAATGTAAATTACATAAAAAGCTGGCACACACTTTGTAATCCAAGCACTGAGGAGGCCTAGGTAGGGGGATCGCCTTGAGTTCGTGGTCACCCTTTACATATCGAGACCCTGTCTCAGAAACCAAACAAAAACAAAATGTGTTTAAACAATACCTAGAAATAGTTTGAATAAGAAATTCTTCAAAGAGTTGGTGATTTGTGCCCTTTCCTGTTTTGAGATCAGATAGGCTTTTATAACACCACCATAAAAGTCACCCTAAGAACACGAGTGGTTGGAAAGTCCCCCTTTTCTCCAGGTCTCACAAATCATGAGTGCTCTGTATTGATTTTAAATTGAAAGTGAGCTTCCTGTGGCACCTTTGTAAAGCTGAGGGTCGGTAGCGGCATCTTAGGAGCTGGGTGTATGATACCAGCAGGCCTGTGGTTCACCAAGGGGTCCCGGGGGGCTGTGCCTTCGGGAACCTGAGGGAGAGGCTCAGGGTCCGGAGGAAGAATCGGAGAGGAGCAAGCAGAGCCTTGTGTTGGAGCATCTTCTGCCGAGTCATGTGGAAGGCAGGATATGCCACACACACGGTTTCCGCTGTCTACTACAGCGCGCAAGAGTGGTCTTCTGAATTGCCAAATTGGCCATATTAACTAGAACTGAGAATGTAAAAATGTTTCTTGAGTTTTACGAGAACGGGTATTCAGAATCGATGCTGGGTATTAGGCAAGCATCATTATTGGAAGTCTCAGGGACAGCAGACCTGATAAATGTGTAACTTGTAAGTGCAGAGTAGATTTTCCATTCTGGCAAAAGCACTACTGTAATGGTCAGATACCAATTTTTAAAGTTCGTACTAAAAAATTACATGGCTCTGGAAAAAATCTTGAACATCTAAATACCTTCATCTATACAGAATTTAAGAACTAAAATGAAAATAAGCACATTGCAGGGCCTTAGTATAGGTAGATGTTTCCACATTTCCCTTAACACAGCTAATAACCTGCAGGTGTGTAAGGAGCCGGATTCGGATCCGCAGGGTAACGGTCTTGGCTTTCTTAGGAAGATACTTGGGAACATTAAAAAGGAACAAGGTGTTTGCTACACAGACCAAGAACACAGATCTGCCTTGTTTTTCTGAATTAGTATTAAAGGAGAATAATATCTTCTCTACTCCTGTTAGAGGCAGGTAACTGGTTCTGTGGAGAAAAGAGAATGAAGTGATGAGGTACAAACCATCCTCTGGTTGGTCCTGTAAAAATAATCATAGCTTGACATTTCAGTTTGCTGCTTCCTGATACCCCTTCTCTCCTGCTGTCACACAGACTGGGGTCTAAAAACATGCTTTGCAAGTCCAGATGTCTGGCTGCACTGACCTGTCTCAGTACTGTGAAATTCAGACTGAGTTCCCCCAGGACAACTGCACCTCACCTCAGAAACCCATCTCCTTTGGGAACCCAGATCCCAAACTGCCATTGCTGGAGGGATACTTTAGAATCAGTCTTTGAAACTCTTCTAATCTTTCTAATCCCCCTAATCCTTTAATCTAGATGCTGAAAATCGATGAGATTTGCTTAAATCATACCTAAGAGTAAAAAGGTAACCTCAAACTTTGAGCAGAGGCATTCTCAAACCTGTGAGTCACAAAAATCAGCACACACTTGGGCTTTGGCTCATCCCCACCAAGGAGAGTACATGAGACAATATATTTTTTATAATTCTGCCCTCCAAGATTCTGTTAACCAGATTTGGAAAATGCTGTTTTAAAATACAGTTTTCTTCTCCCACAAACTAAGCCCATACAATAAAAAGGCAAGTTTGGCCAGTTAGGTTCATAGTACTTGAACTGTTGTAAGCATCACTTTTATCTAGGAGTTATCACCTTTTCAGATCACAGACATACATGATCAAGTGTATACATGGAACCCCACTAGAGTATTTTACAAAATCCTGACACAGTCCTAAACTTACTTTGATTTTATTTCTCATATGCAGACATTTCACCAGGAAATTGTTTTTTAATTTTAAAGAGGAAAACAGATAAAACAAGTTTCAAAACAGGATAGAAAGACGGTTACAATACTTGATACATTGTGTATTGGTGTCTTGTAGGTATTCAGAGAACAGGACGTTAGCATGATACCTTGTCTAAATATAAATTGTAGCACAAAACATTCTTTTCAAACAACAAACAGAAGCAGCTGTATAACTCCCCTAACTACCTTGTATCTACATACATTGTGTCCTTTTACCCATTCCTTTCTCCATCACAGTTTGTCTTTTCTTTTGAACAGTTTCTTCCCAATTCACAGTATCTATTGTACATTTTTTTTATTTTAAAGAGAAGAAAGAACAAAAATCAAGATTTCAACAAACCAAAAAACAAAAGCAAAATGAAAACAAAAGCGATGCAGGTTTTCAGAACAAGACGATAGGAATTTAACAATGGTGGTTCTACTCCATATTGTTATCTTCAACATAGTCGCTCAGGTTACCAGATACAGGAATAAAACAGAACAGTAAAGTGGAACAAAACATTGGATTTCAAGAACAAGACAAGAGGAAATCCCCCACAGTTGCCACAGTGCACACCACCATCCCCCAAATAGATGCCCAAACCACCAGCCCCAGGCCTGCAAAGTCAAACAGCACAAGCATCAAGCTGTTCCTTTCAGCTCAGTTGCTGTCCTCTCACCCCGAGCCCTCTGAATCAGCCAGGTGCGTACCGGTTGGTGGGGGTGCTCTGGTGTCCCGGTCTGCGCACCGGCTGGCTCAGCGTGTTTGGTCTTGCTGAGTCTTCTGATCCCCGTTGCCTCACCTGGGAATTTCTGAAAACACTGAAACCCTTTGTTCCTTGGTGACAACAATAAAAAGATGAATGTGCTGCACACTTATTTGTTGGTATCCATTTATTTATGTTTTATTTAGTTTTGTTCTTTTAAGATAGAGTCTCACTATGTAGTTCAGGCTGCCTGTAACTCACTATCTAGCCCAGCTGGCCTCGAATTCCGTGGTGATCCTCCTGCCTCAGCCTGCCTCTTGCTGGGATTATAGGCATGCACCACCATGCCCGGTTGATACCCTTGTAATTACTAGCCTTGCAGGTAAGTAATGTAAAACTTTAGTCATATTTGTCCCACTCGGAAGAAGAAAAAGCAGTTCAAAGAAACAAGTGTGAGTTGTCCAGAAAAGTTGAACACCAATCTAACAAAGACATCAGAGGGTTCCCAACATAGCCACTATCAAGTATCCGAGGCACAGAGACAAGAGAGTAGGGCAAAAGCTGGCTGGGGAAGTAAGGTAGCCTTGACCTGTGGACTACAAGATCCAGGCGTAGAACAGTTCCCAAGGCCCCAAATCTGGACTTCTCGCGAGAACTGAAGCCCTGCACGTGAACTGCATGCCACCATTTGAGGAGGTTTTTCAATAGGACGTCCTAGGCCAGACATCCGCCTGGGATGTGGGGTCCCAGCGCCGCCTCTTGGGGCCTGTATGTAGTTTTCCTCCAGATTTAGACACCATGAAAGCCTTGCTGTCCACGATAGCCCACTGTTTCCCAGATGCAGCCTGTGCTCTGCTCTTTGTTCTCACCTTTTTCTCTTTATCTGCCCAAGCTCGCTCTAAAGAGCCGGTTTCTCTTATCTTCTGAATAAACTGCCACTGCTTTTTGCTTGTTTTGTCCAATTCTTTGTTCCAGATGAGAAGAACCTGGAATCTAATTCCCAAAAGGAGAGACGAGTAACCCGAAAGTGGTAACATTTTGGTGAGTCACCTTTTAGAAGCACGCTACCTGATAGCAGCACAACTTCAGAATCTTGTCCAAAAGCATTTTCAAAACAGTAATAATTCATTTAATTAATTGTAAGTACATAATGAGAAGACAGATGTAAGCAAATACTGAGGTATCACTGAGACCTTTGTTTCACTTCTCTAAATGAAACCCAGAGCCACATGAGCATATACAGCGCTAAGAAGTACTCAAGAACTGCTGGAATGGCCTTTTGCTCCTGAGAGATGTGGAACAGAGTCATTTAACAAAGTGTGCTCATGATCTCACCAGGAGCATGACAAAGTGAGGCAGAGGTGATCTTTATTGA
>PVJX010014344.1:0-45064 GCA_004027295.1 Dolichotis patagonum
ATAAGAAATTTAAGAAGGACAAGTTTTACCTGTAAAAATAATGTCTAACTTTCAATGCTGACAAATCAAACGTGGTTTTGCGGACACTAGTCACGTAAAGGCACGAATGCCACTTCGGCGTTTTACTGCTTCTAACCGAGCCTTGCTTCTTCCAATCCTTACCTCCTTCCCCAGCCTCTGTGCATTACGCTGTTCACCTATCAGTGTCATCAGGATCCATTGTGCATGGACTCTGTGTCATCTTTGTCCTCAGGGGTCCATTGCTGACCCTGCCCTGTCACCCCATCTCGGCCTGATTGGTCCTGGACAGTGATGGGTCTTGTAGCTGGTCCTGACCCTCACTCTTCCAACCTAACCTGCCTCTGGGTTTCTAAAATTCTGACTTGATGTCATCACTTTCTTGCTCAGAACCTTTGGTGACTCACTGTCACCTTTGAAATAAAACCCAAAGTCTTGGGCCTGGCATTTCAGATCTTTCCCAATCTGACACCTTTTTTCCCTGCTCCAGACACCTGCCATTTTCCCTGCCCATGCCTTCTGGGTGGCAGCCTGCACCCTGCCCGGGGAAGCCATTAATCAGCCAACAGCTCTCCCCAGCAGACGTCAACCGGGCCATGGTGCTGGGTTTGCGTGGTTGGGTTGCCAAAACAGAGTGCCACAGACTGGGTACCATAAACATCAGGAATTTATTTTCTCACCTTTCCAGGGGCTAGAAGTCCAGAATCAATGTGCAGGCAGGGCTCATTTCTCCCAAGGCATTTCTCCTTGTTTTACAGATGGCTGTCTTCTCTCTGTGGTTCTAGGTGGTGATCCTCTGTGTTTCTAAATTCCTGCTTCGTGTAAAGATATCTAAAAGCTATATTGGATTAGCACCCACCCTAATAACTTTTTTGAGTTTTAAAAATAATCTTTGTTTTTTAAAAGTTAAAATGTGCATTACAGAAAATAAAACAATAAAGAAAGAACAAAATCATTCACCGTCTTAAGTAGCTTAACTGGATATGTTCTTCTAGGCCCCGTGGGTACACACAAAACATGCCATTTTGTGTGACCAAATTTGTAGTGTGTGTCATGCTTTTCCCCATATCATGAATATTCAACAATTCAAAATCCTAAAGCTCCAAGAGTATTTTTGATAACCAGGAACACACTGTATCAACTCAATCTGTTAGAAAAATATTGTAATCCTGCCTTCTTGGGGAACATTTCACTGGAGATAAAAATGGCAAACAGGCCTCTGTATAGCAGTATTGGCAAAGTTACAATTACAATACTGCATTTCCTTAATGCTCAATTTAAAATGAGACACAAAGCAACGAAGTACACCAAGTCACATGTCTGAGAGTTATCAGGTCTCTGTTATTAAGACATTAGCAAGAAGGCACATTCCCACTGAATTAGTAACGTATTTCTACAGTAGAGCTAGAAAACATGCTTAGATTCTTCTCACCAAAACACGTCACACACACCTCTCCTTGTGTGCTTATTTCTGCCCCTGTGGTGCCAGTCTAATGCCATGTCCTGATAGACACTGCCCAAGGCTGTTGCAACAATTCCAAGTCCAAGTTGCATCGTTTCTATCAATTATAAAAAATAATTAAATGCTGTCTAACTCACTGCCTCTGGTTTTTATAATACATTGTTACCACAGGACATATGTAAAGCTTAGATCAGGGCAATAGCATATGAATTTTGTGCATCATAAGCCCAGGTACTTTACCAGAAATGCACGTACAGGTCTACGGCTATAATCTAAAATCGTCTTCCAGATGTGGAGAAACCAGCAAAGAGCCCTCACACCTTCCCCTGGCCTTTTCCCTCTTCACCACATGTGACTAAGCTCAGGAGCACATCTAACTCCAAGAGGGGGCTTTAACAACGGTCATTTCTAGAAGGCAATTCTTCCGAAAAACTAACAAAAAGACAATTACATAGGAATCATTTTGCTACTTCTAACATAACTTGGGTAGTAAGACTTCTCCTTTAATATCCAACAATGTCAGCTACAATGCACGTATAGAGCAGTGGCAAGACAATCTGACCTCCACCTCCCCCTCTGCATACTTCCCCTCCCGCACCCTGGGAATACCCAGCTCACTCTCCAACACAGCGGGTTTGACAATCCCATCCCCACAATACAGCCATTCCTGTAAAGTAACAAGAAAATACTTAAAGCGCATTACATTAGCCTGTGACTTCTACATGTGTGACCTTTAACCATCTAGAAAAATGAGACGTTTCCAATATGAACTTAAACATCCTATATGCATAGTGGCATTGAGTAAATTGCACACATATAAATAACAAAAGCTATAATTTTAAAATCTCATCTAAGTAGGAACACTTTGGTCTAGAGACCTTTCTACTTTTCATCTTTTCAACCCAGGGGACAGATACATACATGTGTAATACTTACAGGGGACTTTAACAATTTCACTTCCCTAGTGGTTTTTCAGAACAGTCTTCTCTAAGGAATTTTAGCACAAAATGTACTCAGCATGTTAGTTTACTAATTCTACTTGTGTCAGACATGGGCGACCTCTTTAACATCTAGAAAGACTGAATGTAAATCAGGACTCCTTTGTGCTTTGTATACAACTGTATATACAGGGAAAGAAAACAAAATGCATGAGACACGGTGGTCAATCTCCCCTCACCTAAACCACATTGATTTAAAGTCCTTTGTGCTTTCTTCTCCTCTTCCCTCTCTGAACCAGCACAAATATGCCACTGCTCAGATCAATACTCTGATCATTCCACCTCCTAAAGGCAGTATTTCATTCATTTTAACAAAAGGATATCTACAAAATGTGTCATTTACTGCCTCTGCTTTTAATATACTTTGTGTACTTCTAAACGTCTAGAAAGATGAGATGTTTCAAATATGGACTCCAGTTTGTCCACTATACACAGTGTTGGATAAACTACACACACGCAACAATGGTTATATCTGAAAGTGTCTTCTAAGTGGAGTGTTCTGACCCAGAATACTTCATTTCTTCCAGTTTTTTCTTTTCTTGTCACATGTGATATGGGCACATGTCACTCAAATGTGATTTTACAGTTACACTCCCAAAAATGCTTTTCAGAAAACAACAGTCTTTCTATGAATTTTAATACAAAGTGTACAAAATGTGTTAGTTTACTAATTCTATTTCTGTCATACACTGGAAACCTTTTTAATATCTAAAGACAAGATATGAAATTAGGACTCATATGTCCAGTATATAGACTGCATATACAATACAGCAAAGTTAAATGAAATGCATGTAACATAAGAGCAATTAATAAGCTGAAATTTTTTACCATACAGTTAACAAAACACCTTTCACCATTTCTTCCCTCCAACCTCCCTTAAATCAATGAGCAAGTACAGACAATATACAGTTCAGAGGTGGTTTCAATATTCTATTTGCAAGCATAATATTCCTATGAGTTTATAAAAGCTATTTACAAAGTGTTATTCTACAACTTCTACTTTTAAATATATCAAGCACTTCTTCATATGTAGGACTGGATTTTTCATATAAGAACTTGCCTGGTGTTATACAGCAGTGATAAATAAAACTGCACATGTAGCAATAGTTGTAATCTGATGTATCTTCTAAGTATGACCATTTTGGTCCCATTTTCTTCTCTGTGCTTTAACCCAGTGGACAAGCATGGGCATATGTAATATTAGAGATAGCAGAATCCAAACTTAATTTACAGAGGACAAGCTTTTCTGTGTACAAAAAATGTTAACTTTACTACTTTGTCATACACTGGCAACTTCTAACATTTAGGGACTAGATATTGCAAAATTTAGACTTATTTGACCATTCTCTATACTGAATAACAGCAAAACAAAACCGAATAAACACACAGAAAAATGATGTCTCAAAATGGCCAAGTAGAAACACACTAACATAAAACTTTTCACAATTGCTTCCCTCCCACCTCCTCCAAACCACTGACCAAGAACAGATCACACCATATTGCTCAAGAGGTGATTTAACCATCCCATTCCCCAAAGACAATATATCACATGAACTTTAGCAAAAAGATATTTACGAAGTGATATTTTACTACCTTTACATCTAACACATGTCCAAAACCTAGGTAAAACTGGAGGTTTCAAGTAAGGACTCAGTTCGTCTGTTACATATACAAAGCAGACTTGAGTAAATGCTCACATGGAAAAACAGTTGAAAGTATATTGAAGATACGAACATTCTAGTGTAGAACCCTTCCTTTCTCCACTGACCCAGTGGGCTAAAATGCTCAAACTTTCAGAAGACAATCTTTCCTAGGAATTGTAATACAATATTTGTTAGTGTACTAGCTCTACCTTTATCAACTGGCAACGTCTTTAACATATAGGAAGACAAAAAAGTCAACTTAACGCCATCTGGATTATATCGGCATGGTGCTGAACGTAGATGTTCCACCTGAGGAAAGTTGCCAGCATAAATAGAGACGTGGAGAAGGAGAAGCTGTGCGTTGAGGCATTGAGGGTTCTCCTACGTGTTGCTATTTGAGCCGTTAAATTCTCCTGGAGAAGCTCTGGTCCTCACACCAAGCATTGCTTCCTGGCTCCGGAGGGGAAGACATGTGCCACTTGGTCTCCAGGATGAACTCGTCACACTGGCTTCCTGGCATGTACTTGACTGTGCTTATCGTCGGAAGAGCTCAGGGCCTCCGTGTCGCTGAGGATGGCTGTGGTGCTTTTCAGGACAGCCCTGGTGTTGGTTGCCAGTGTGACTTCTCGGCTCCAGCATAGAACCCTCAACCTACCAGCAGAGCTCCTTCACCCTGCTGGCATAGACTGCCTAGCTTCCACCGCTGACCTTGGGCCTTCCCAACATGGATCCGTAAAAGAGACTGGCGTGAGTCCTTCTTGTGGGCTCTAGACCTCCAGCTGGAATCATGGGAGGCATTGTCATGAGCTCTGGATCTTCATCTGGACTCATGTGGGATTCTGGCCCTTAGTTGAATATTCTATGTCTTTAGTGGTGTGGATAGATTTCCTGCATTTTCTTGTGTTAACTCTGGTGACCATTATAAAATAATATTACAAACTCCATGTCCTGATTCTAATTGTTCTCCTTGCAACTCCTGACTACAACATGTGCCCAGAGCCTCTCTGAGGTTTCCCCATTCCCCATCACAGTGAGTCTGTCTCTAGCCCTTTGGGTACATCTGGGTATCAGGCTTTGGAATCAGGCAGTCCTTCCTTCGTACCCCCAATCTGCCAGTTACCAGCTTCTTGCAAGAGCAAGGGGAAAGGCACTTGAGCTGAGTCTTTTCCACTGGAAAATGGGGATAATAATAAGAGGATTTTATGAAGAGAATGAATTTAAGGAATAATCATGAACAGTAAGAACAGCATTTGGACTACAGCGACCTCCTCCAAAATGACAGTGATTATGCTGATTACCTCCCTCAGAGTCCCCGTAGCGCCTTACCTTAAGCATGCTGCCTTGGAGGCCCTGAGCCTGTCAGTTTATGAAGTCCAGGCAGGGACATGAGAAGGGGCATAACTTGATGAAGGCTCCCATTGCCTGGGAGACGTGAGATAGCAATTATATATAACCAATACACACACACTACGTCACCTATGTAACATCACTCCTTTTGATTATTTTAATGTTGTCTTTAAATACCAGTGATTAAGTCAATTAGCTATTCAAAGCTATGTCTAGTCACCTTAACATAAATTTTATAGAGAACGTACTTCCTATTTCCTCTAACTGAGGAGGCGATAAGCACATTCTGTATGGTGCCCTCAGAACTCCTGCATGTGACTTTTGGTGGGAAAAGAAGGTACTTTCCTCATTATCCACCAGGGGGAAGACTGATTCCATTTCTTCTGGAAGGTTTACAGTCATGATCATTTGGGACTGATAATTCTGATTTTTTTGTGTGTGTGTGACTATTTCCCTCAAATAAATGAAATTTCTCTATACAAGAAAGATGCTATTTTTAAGTTGACAACTTGCAGATGGCTGTTTGTTTGAAAACGTATTTCCAAATCATTTACACGCATCCTCTCCATAGTCAATCATTGAGGAGTCTAACAAATGCCATATTCAAAACATAAGAGTATTGTGGTCTTTTCACAAGAAAGCCAAGCGAATTATTTAAAGTCACAAGAAGGAAAAAAAGTAATTTGCTCTCAACATCAAACAGAAAACATTTTCTCTTTGAAAATGCTAATCCCTTAAACATATTCAAGAATTTTAACAAGCATCCCAGAAAGCTATCCTATTACTCTTTGAAACCCTTGAAAAATTTCCTTAAAATAGTCACACATTGCTCAGAGTGGGGAGGGGTCCATTAAGCAGCAATGGAGGTGAAACTTTTGCAGCAGGGACCCATGAGGCCCTCAGCCCGCCCCCCACTTCCAGAAGGGAAGAACACTAACCTCCCCCACACACACCCGGCAAAGGAAAAAAATCACTAGGCAAATGCAGGAGGTGGGGAAAATTTTCCAGAAAGAGTGAGGCGCAGGATCCATTTCCCATCTGTTGTGCATCTGGGTTTGTAAAAGGACATAGAGCCCAGAACTAGCGGGAAAGCCTCAAAGAAGATGTAGGGACAGAGTTGTGGAGAGCTTGGACGGTTCATCTGCCCTGAGCAAAACAAAGTGGGGTGATGGGCAAGTCAGAGGTAGAAGTGGGTTCAAGCTAAGGCCCAAGTATCACCTTTGGTTCAGGAAACTGGATCTCCATTGGAAGTCAGAAAACAGAATCAAGAAGATATGAGCAATTTCATTCAATCTTAAGGAAGTCTTAAGGGACTAATCAAATATATTTTCAGAGATGGGGCCTTAAGGTATTTATTACAGTACTGTTTATAACAGGAAAAATGTAATTGAACAAGAAAAATTTTAAAAAGAAAAATATAGTACATGTCTGTAATTCTAGCTCCTTGGGAGGTTGAGGCAGGGAGATTTCAAATTTGAGGTCAGCCTGAGCAACTTAGTGAGACCCTGTCTCAAAATGAAAAGAGCACCGGCTGTAGCTCAGCAGTGGAGCATTTGCCTAGCATACGTGGGTTTCACCCCAATAATGTCAAAAAAGGGGAAAGCCCTAAGTATCAAGATCCAAAACTGAAGGATAATCAGATAAATGGTGCTGTGTCCACACAAGAGAATATTATGAACAATTTAAAATTATAGCAAGAGAATGTGATTATTGTCATGGAAAGGTCACACATAATATCTCACTTATATTGGTAAGAAAAAGTTGGTCATCAAATGGTCCCTATGGATGTTATTCTAAAATTCATATGGAAAGCAAAAAACTAGAATTACTAAACAATCTTTTAAAATAGCAAATAGGAGTAATCACCCTTCCCAGTGTCAGGACTTGCTACGGAGCCACGGCAGTGAGGACCGTGTGAGGGTGGCAGAGAGGGCCACACGTGGATCAGTGGAACAGAAGGGAGAACCCAGAAATACAGGTGTGTCCAGACGATTTGGGACGAGACTGCAAATACAAACCAATAGAGCTGGAAAGACAGTCATTTTAACAAATGATGTTGAACAAAATTGGACATCTGTAAAAATAGAAAAATGTACCTCAACCCAAGTAACATACTTTATATAAAAATTAACTTAAATCACAGTGTAAAATATACATTAAGAAAAAAAAAGATAAAATTTCACAGTCCTTTGTCTTAATGTGAAAAGCACAACCCAGACAAGAAAAAGTTGATAAAATTGGACTTCATCAAAAATTTAAAACTCTTGCTCTGAAAAAGACTCTTAACAGATTTTTTAAAAAAATCTAAGTCACAGAGTAGAGGAACATATATCTTACAAAGAATTGATATTTAGACTAGAATAAATAACTTGCAAAATGAGCAGTAAAAACAAGGAGCCCAATTAAAAAATGGATGAAAAACGAGAAGAGACTTTTCACCAAAAAAAGATGTTCAACATCATTAGCCGCTACGGAAATGTAAATTTAAAAAGCAAGGGCGCACAACTGCATACCCATCAGAATGGTTAAATAAAACATAATGACCACGCTAATGCAGGGGCTGATCTACGATCGCTAAGACACTGCTGGTGAGAACACAGAGAAAGAGTTTCTCAAAAAAGTACACAAATACCATGAAATTCGGCGGTTGCCCTGCTGGGCATTTATTCCAGAGCAGTGAAGACTTATGTTCCACCAAAGGCAACACAGATGTTTATAGGAGCTCTATTTATAGCATAGCTCCAAACCAGAGCTAATTGAGATCCTTTAATAGGTAAAATGTTGGACAGACTGTGGCACGGTCATACCACGGACTACTATTCAGTCACGAAAAGGAACAAACTATTGACATATGTGCACGGGATAATCAGGATGAATCTCCAGAGAATTAGACTGTAATGTAGAACCTATCCGAAAGGTTCCATACTGTATGAGTCCATTCTTACGACATGCTTGAAAAGAAAACTGGGAAATGGAGAGTTGTTTAGTGGCCACAAAGGGTTTAGGAGGCTGACAGGCTAGGGGAGGTAGGCGTAGCTGTAAAAGGAGCCCTACATGAGAGCTCCTTGTAGGATGGAAACATCCCCATTTGACTGAATTAAAGTCACTGTCCTGGTTATGATAGTATGGTCATTTGCAAGAAGTTACCATCAGAAGAAACAGCGTGGAGTGTACTTGGAATCTCTGCATTCTTGTAACTGGAGGTGAATCTACAAATGATCTCAAAAGTTTAATTAAAATTAAAAAGACAGAGCGTGAGACTGTACCCAGGAAACTAGCAGACATGGACCTGTGTACTGTTCTGTACGGGCTTCATCAGAGGCCTCGGGTCCTGCAGGGGACCAGATGATGAAGGGCATCTCTTCAAGCAGTGTGTCTTCCAGGTGGCATGGGGTGGTAAGAGTCAGAGCCGCCCAGGAGGTGGCAGGGGCGACCCCAGATGGTCTTCCAGTCCCTTCTGAACCCCTGAGAATGCTTGCTCCCCTAGCCTGTCCTCCGCCTTCTGCATATGGGGAGAAAGAAGAGGACCTGAGTGGCCAGAGGTCCCCTCCTTCTGTCAGTGTGGAGCCAGCAGGCCAAGTGCAGTCAGGCGCCACCGATCTGGCCGGGCCAGGCTCCAGCAGCATCTCCGGTATGGGTGCGCACCTGCCCCAACCTGGCATGCGGTGGGATGAGAGAGTACGCTGTCTCTTCACAAGTGAGATCTGCCAGTCAGTTAACATCTATCAGCAGCCAGCAAATGAGTAGGCGTGGCATGATTCGGGCTGTCTCTCCTGGAGCTAATGGTGTGTTTAGTAAGAACCTTAATGAGAGCAGCTTTCTCCAATTAAATAACCACAGACAGGGGTTGTGCAAACTTAGCACTCTGCCTAATAACCAAAAGGTAAACATGCCATGATTTATCACTTCGCAAGGGCCAAGACATGCTATTTTGATCTGGTAACTGCTTCTACTCATAATGCAGCTATCAGAGATGTAAACAAGCCATCAGATTAAAGTGTAGGGGGAGTGTGGCATTTCGAAGGGCTTCTGCCTCCCTCTACCCATGCTCCAGCCATATGGGCATGCATGAAAACACAGGCATCTATGGGGAAAACCATAATGATTGCCGCAGAGGCAAAGGAGGAAAACTACCCAAATAGGTAACTGAGGCAGAGGATAAAGGCTAGGAATCATGGGGTGCTCTCTTTAGCACCAGGGCTGAATCTGCAATAAAATCCATCTCATTGGCTTTTTTTCTGTTCCTGAAACTCAGGAAGCTGTTTCCTACCTCAGGATCTTTGCACTTGCTACTTCCCCTGCCTGAGCATTTTGGTCCCAGATCTGCACCCAGAAAATCCCTAGAGTCCCTCTTTTCAGGAGGACCATCCTTGACTCCTTTCCCTAAAAGGACTTTCAGACCTAGTACCTCCAGTTTCTTCCCATCCCTGCATCTCACTGATTCTCTCCTTCATAGCACTTATCTTGTTTTTTAATCCCTGCCAAAGCGGAAGTTCCATGAGGTCAGCTGCTCAGCTCTCCCGTTAGCCCAGTTTCCCATTGTCTAATACTGAACACCCTCTGAGACAGCCAGGACAGAAGCTGTCTCCCTTCCTGCTGCGGTTTTGATTCCGGCCAGGGAAGTCTATGGTCACCACGAATGTTCTTCTCAGAGGTTTTGGCAGCACGAGAGACTCAGCAGGGCTGAGGTCCTTGGTGTCTTGGAAATCCCTTGGCAGAGCCCTGTTGCCAGAAATCTTACAGGGCAGCATAGAGAGACGCTGAAATGTATAGCGTATCCGGCATGGGGAAATAATAAATGGCAGCTCTGAGAGAGATGTGCTAAAGCAGAGGATGAAAAATAATTCTCATTAAAAACAGTCACTGAAAGGCAGGATCTCTGTGCTCAGTGCTGTAAGCACCTGCCCGGCAAGTGCAAAGTCATGAGTTTGATCCCCGGTACCTACAAAAAAAAAAAAAAAGGTGTGTGCGAGGGATCTGTAAGTGAGCCTCCTTAGGAAACGAAGGCTTTTACTTAAGCGAGTAAGAAGAGATTCAGGCTCAGAAACAGTATTCTCTGTTCCAAGGAAGTATTTTAATGCCAGACATTTCAGATTCAATGACACTGAGAAATTACAGAAATCATCGAGATGTTTATTTGTGGGACAATTTTGCCCTTTCCAAGTAATGAGGCTTTCGTCACTTAGGGGCTGGTAGTAAATTCCAGAAGCCCCACTTGCAGGAATAGAGCGACCCATTATAAAATATGCTGAGCAACATGGCCCAGCACTGTGGAGCAAGGGTTAAGAAATAAGAGGGAAGCAAAACGTAAAATTGTGTTATGATTACAGCTGTTTGGAGAAATGTCTGCTTACAAGCAAGCTCTGCAAAGATTAGGGAAGGAAAGATTAGAAACAGTTGATTTGCTTGAATGATGGGATTAGGGGTGATTAAAGCAACATTTCTGCCATGGTTGTTATGGTGTGGTTTGTGCTTTTTTTTTTTAAGTAAGAGAGTGGATTGCAAGGGAGTCCGTGTAGCTCAGGCCTCCCTAGGGCTCTCTCCTCTCTGTGATAGTTGCTCACACTTGCTATTGCTAAAAATGACTCCAGCTCCAACAGGACCCATTGAAGAGAGATTTTTGAAAAATCTATGTAGCTGAAAGGATACTAAATCTGTTGTTGTGCAAAAGGCTGCCCACTGTGTGTCAGGAGCCGATAGGCAGAGGGGCAAGGCTGTGGCAGAGAAAGAGCTTTATTACAACGAGATGACTGAGCAGAAGGGTCATCTCCTGGAAGGCTGAGTCGGGGCGGTTTATAGAAGAGAAGGATGAATACAAACTGGTATCTTCTATCTTTTCAAGGGAGGTTTATGACCAAATGAAGCACAAAAACAAAGACCATTATTTCTTCGGGCTTTGTATTGTTACACACAGGACAGACTAGAGAGGGTGGCTGTCCCGAGCCCTCTTGCTGATCAGACTCACAGAAAAGAAAGACAGCGTGCTTCACGGATTAGTGTGGGAGACAAGCGTCAGGTGAGGTTAAGTAGGGGGTCAGACTCACGATCTGGGCTCAATGCTCAGCCTCAGATTGATTAGCCAGTGAAAATCAGTGCTGGGTTTTGACATCAAAGAGCCTTGTGAATCAGGAAACCTTAAGTTCTCAGGCAGAGACCACAGACTAGCTCCTTCCTTAGCCACAAGACGCCCAGCCACACAGGCTGTTTGGAAGAAGGGGGACATGAGGTCTATGGAATCTATGGTCCTATCCCGGGATGCTCCATCATTCACAGCCAAGACGGGAACTGCATTCCCTCTGGGTGGCTAATAGCTGCCTCGGATGAGCCATGGGGGGTTGAGAGCCTGTGCCCCATCACAGACAAGCTGAGGTCAGCCTGGCTGCATAGCAGGGGTAAAAATGACAGAACCAGCATTCCAGAGCTCCCTGTAAGATCCCCCAACTGTGAGGGTAAAGACAGGGTCAGTGCTGTTGTTTCAGACCTGGGTCTTTACTGCAGCCTGCACTTCTAAAACCTTCGTGTGCACTATTCAGTCCCCACCGTGCTAAGCAGAGCAGTCTGATGACATCACCCTGCACTGAGGGGAAACTGAGCCTCCAAAGAAACAAGAAGCTTGCCTGGAGTTTGAGGCCACATATCCCTGTAAGTGACAGAGTGGGATTCAACCCCCACCCCAGCATTTTCCTACTTGTTTGCCGTGAAGAACGTGGAGCAGAGTTGAGTGCCTGGAAAGAAGGAATACAAACTGCAGGCAAAGGCCTTCGGCTAAGCACATGTACCCCTGCAGTTCCCTGGATGTCAGCCTGCGTGGAAGGTGCCAGCTGCTGCTCGTGGCAGGAGAGGTTTGGGGTGAGCAGTGTGGAACTTCAGGTGGATGTACAGACAGACACAGCCTGATAAAGTGCTGCTTTCAGATACCACAAGCACAAACGAGAACCATTAAAAATGTAGAACAGAGAGAAGTCGAAAATAGATTCTTGATCCATGAGTGCTCACTTAGCATGTTTGTACACAGATTCAGAAGGGGGAACATTTTTATTTTAAGTTTTTTGGCTCTGGGCTCTCTGAAACTGTTGATAACAAAAGCAAAAGCACAGTACACAACTTCACGTCAGTGTGGAGTGTAAGGGCCTGTAGGCTAAACTCTTCTCAGAGCTGCTTCAGAGTGGGCTTTGGGTGGGGGGCAGCCCCCATGTCCCTGGGCTCAGTGCTGTCTCTCTGGGTCCTCTCTGGTTTTCAGCAACACGTCGTCACCAATGCACACCGTATAATAATCAGTGAGGAATTCCAGGGCACTTGCAATCCCATCTTCCCTGGGCCGTGTCCAGGTTAATTTTCCTGGAATCTTGGCGTCATCTCAGTCGGTGAGCAAGGCTGTCAGCAACCTGCCCTGGGCACACACTGCCTTTTTGCAGCCTTTTCTCAACTTCTCCAACCTGCTCCCCCCTTAAGAAGTCTCTTCCTGCTGTAGGAACCATCCCCCTACCGTCCCTCCTGCTTGCTCATAGAAGTCGACATGTGTTCTGACTACACTCACATGTCTAGCAGCTGCGGTGTGGAGACTTTTTGCAAAGCAGCCTTACATGGGCCCCAAAGTGCAATCAGAAAGGAACAATGCTGGCTGAGATGAGGGAGAGAGTTCAGGGTTCCCTCACCATATCTCCCCCGCTGCTGGTCCTGAGATGCATCTTTTTCTCTGAGCACCAGTTGTACCCCTGATATTCCCAAGAACACTGAGATAGCCAGGCAGGGTGCAGTCAGAAGTCGGGTCAGAGCCCAGGTGCCCTGACTGCAGCAGAGAATCTCCCACACCCGTCCCTCTAACCACCACCAGAATCCCAAGATGTGGTGTTCCTGTCCTGTACAACACTGTCCCCTCCCCGTTTTTATTAGGTGAGCCCAGCAGTTCCCAGGCCTGGCTTATTTTCCTTTCCCCTTCTTTGCCCGTGGGGATGTCTCTGTACAAAGGGATGTGGGAGACGGTCACCATGAAGGACACCTTACCGGGATTGTATGGGAGCTGGGCTGTGCGTGGGGCACACAGTTATCAAGTTCCATGGGCATCGAGCCATTTTGAGAAACCCACTGTTCAGGGTCAGTGCTTTACTCCTCTGCACTTGAATCCTGAGTCCCACAAAGGGTGGCCACATCACAGGAGGATCGCACAGTTTAGTGAGCGACACAAGTGGGTGTTTAGAGCACCGACTCTGCTACCTACTCGTGGGGGTCCCTGGACGTGGCACCCTCTGTAGGAACGGGAGTCCACAGGCGCCCGTGGCTGTAACCATGAACAGAAAGCACCCGGCCGTGCTCTAGAGAGCTGGGCTTCTGGAGTTGCCTGAACTCCCTTCAGTGAGAGCGCGACATGTGCCACCCTTGGTACCCTGGGCAGGCTTCTCCACTCCCACTCCAACCCCTAGCAAGGAGTTCAGCTGCGATAAAGGGCAGGGCCTAGGGGGACTTGGCCACTGCATTTTTCAACCTACAGCTTCCACTAAAAGAGCGCTGCCATGGATGGCACTCAGCCTTCAGAGCAAAGGGCTTTAGCGATCTATTGATCAGATCATTCCTGAGCTCTGTCAGAATTTATTTCCAAGGTAGCTTTCTGAATGAATTGCAGCCAGGCTGTGTCCCTGGCCTCTTGTTTCCGGCCTCTGTTCCCCTGACCTCCACCAGTGCAGAACACAGTGTGCATCCCCGCCACTGTCCAGAGAAGACAGTCTAGGGACAGGTAAACGGTGCCACCTCTGAGCTGGACAGGCAGGAGGGAGCATATGCAACCCTAAGAGCTCTAACCAGAGTCCCTTCTCAGCCCTCCTCAGGGAGGAACGCTATGCCCTTCCCCTGCCTGTGGCCAGAACTAGCAGCGGGCACAGCTGGCTCTCTTTCCTTCCTCTGAGCACCCTGTCTCTCCCACACTCTCCACCACATTCCTGAGCAGGTCCAGGCAGTCCCTGATTGACGGTTCCCGGACCCAGCGGCCGTCCCGTCGCTCTTCATGTAGCGGCTTGAGGCTCTTCCCTCCCTGCTCTGCGGCTCCTTTGAAGCCACTTCCCCAGGGGATAGGCAGCATCCTCTCCTGTCCTCCACAGCCTCTCCACATCCCTCCCCGGGGGCTCCACACCTAGGGAAGGAAGCCGGGCTGCCTCTCTTTGTGCTTCTCCCCCACTTCTGTTTCTGTAGCTCACTGCTCAGCATCCTCAGCCAACTCACACACACACACACACACACACACACACACACACACACACGGTACACTGATCGGCAGTGGGCTCCTGGACACATCTTTTAAAGCAATTTGACCGAATACATGGAGAGACTAGGCCCTAAGAAAATCCCTCAAGGAAAAATAAATCCTGGCTTTGTAAAATGAAAACACAGCCTCTCCAATGCGTTTTGTTTATGTTACTACTTTCAAAGCTAGCTTTATTTTTCACTGTAATCCTTCATTTTCAGATAACCATAGATTCTTATATCATTGTAAGAAATAATTCAGAGAAATCCTGGGTACTGTTTACCCAATTTCCTCCAACGATAACATTCTCTAAAACTAGTCGAATATCACAACCAGGATAATCTCATTACTATGTCCACTGACTTCATTCGCATTTCTCCAGTGTGCTACACAGGTGCCTGTTGAGTTCAGGCAGTTTTATCTCACGTGTAGATACATACCCAGCATCTCAGTCAAGATACAGAACAGTTCCAAAGCTTCAAAGGCCCCCGTGTGGTCCTTCTGTGGCCATATCCACTTCCCTCCTGGCCCTCACCTCTGGCAACTGATAACATCTGCTCAATTTCTAACACGTCCCCATTTCAGGATGGAGGTGGAATCACCCACTGTGGGACCTTTGGGAGGCACTTTTTTCAGGCATTCTAATCCTGTGGAGATTCATTTAAGTAGTCACAGGTATCAACAGTGTGTTCCTTCTACTGCTCAGTAGTATTCCAAGGCCGGTCTTTTTAACAAAAAGGTTTTTTTTTCCAATTAGAATCACCATGATCATAAGAAACTCTTTTACATTCACTGCTACCTTGTGGGAGGCGTCGAGCTAAGCTCTTCTGTTACTCTCATTTCTGCCTTAGTTGGGGACTATGGGATCCCTATTTTGTAGAAGCAGCAGGTGAGGTACAAATGGATCAAAGGAATGATCTTCAAGGATGGAGATCACTGCAGCCTGTGTGGTTTGGGAAACATTATGTCACTTCTCTAGACCCATCTCCTCACCACTGACTCCCACAGAGCTGACAGGAAGAATAGGGCTTTGGAATGGGAATCTAGTATCTGGTTAGTATTTTTCATTAAGTCTAAAGGGAACAAAAGTTCCAGAACATTCTACATGGTAAAGCCTATTCAGAAGTCATGGGGACTCAGCCTGCCTGTTCACCCTCTACAAAGTCTAAAGTCACTTCTAAGGGTCTCAGAGCCAGTGATTCATTTCTGGAACACTGACTTTTCAAATGTTACTCATTTGGTCAGTACACTAGAAGCCAGGTGAGAGGAGAAAGGCCCTTTATCTAATTTTCCCTCTACCTGCTTGCATTAATTTCTTGGGTATGCTGGTCCAAAGTGCCACCGCTGAGGGATATAATGGGACTTCAGTTTCTTACTGTTCTAGAAGCCTGAAGTCAAGGTGTGGGCAGGGCCAAGCCACCTCTCAAGGATCTAGAGTAGAATGTTCCTCATTTCCTCCAGCTTCTGGTATCTCTAGGCAATCCTTGGCAATCCTCGGCAGTCCTTGGCTCACAGCAAAATCATTCTAACCTCACCTTTATCTACATGCATAGACTTCCTATGTGTTTGTGTATCAGACCTGAATCACTCTTCCCTTTCTTTTATGAGGTATGATAAAAAGGTGTAGTGAATGTTTACATTTTTTTAAACAATTAGTGCAGTAAAAAAAACATACTGTACCCTCAAAATTATCCCACTTGGTTAGAACTCACTTATCCTCTCCCACTTCTCACTGTCTGAAGCATAGGGTGGCTAGGATTCTCAGTGAGACCATCGTTCTTTGATATCGGTGGTTATCATTTCTCTGTACTTCAGTGTGAGTCCGCCATCTCTAAACCTCTCTTAAGAGATACGGGTTTTGTTTCCTCTTCAAGGGATTTCAGGAATCTGAGAGCTGATATGGGATAAAGAAAAATCTTGTCCAAGGAGAATCTCCTAGCAGAAGGCCCACAATGACTGTATCTATGGAGAGGTCAGTTAGGGGCAGTTAATGAAGCTGAAACCCTAAATTACAAAGATAGGACGTAGGTTGTGGAAAACTCTATACCAGAAAGGATGGCCTTGGGAATCACTTGTTCCAGGCCCCCCACCAGCAACTCATTTTCTATACAGCAATACTCCTCTGCCTTTTTTCATTATTGTCTACTCAAGGAGCCTATTTCGACAATATTTTCTATATCATAAATCTACTGTATCGCTACATATGTCCTCTAGCCCTTTGGAGGGACATGGCCATTACGATAGCTCACATTGTCCCCAAGCATGGAGACAATACTGCCCTCCTTCAGAAAGCATGGTCCACAGTACATCAGTAGCTCTTCAGCCCTGCAAGAAATTTCGGGCATGCTTAGGTCAATAAGGTTCATATCCTTTTTGAAATCCACATCACTGTATCCTGGTGGCCATACTATTGTGCTCATCAAAACTCAACTGGTTAAGCCAATACACCAGTCATGTGCAAGGCAGATGGAGTTGTAGGGCAGAGAGTTCTTCCCCATTTCTCCCAATGGTGATGCTCGCTTCTCTTCTCCCCTGTGAGGATTCTGTTGGAGGCTCAGCAGCTGGGATGAGGAAAGCAGCGTCGTTTCTCCCTATAGGAGGCAGTCTTTACCCCGAGGAAAGGAGGAAGGCTGGGCCAACATGCTTTATGAATGGTGAGACTTTTCTTTTATAGATGGAAACATACAGGTAACAGGGCCTTCAAGCTATGACCATCACAAAGCCTTGGACACTAGGCTCTCAGAACTGCTGCATTTCTGGGTAACTGGCACTGCTGTCACTATTAGGAATAAAAGAGTAAATCCCACAGGAATCTACTTGCTCCAAGTAAAAGCCACGAAATACAAACTGGGAACCCCGAAGCCTATGGAAACAGAAATACACTATGGCGAGGACATGTGAGCCTGATTTGAGCCTCAGCCAGCCACAGCCTGATCAAGTCAGGGCTACCCACTTCACGGTATGGGGCCACAGCGACCTTAATGAGGTGCAGCCTTCTCATTACACATTCAAGTGGTTCCAAGAGAGAAGAGACCGCATGATTCAAGGTGGAAGTTTTCTTTCAGGAAGTATTAGCAGACACCTGATGGATTTGTAATTTAAGAAATCTGTTTTCTCCTACAAAGGTCCTTTTGCATGCCAACACACTGGTGCCCAAACACTAATCCATCCCCTAGAGCTCTAGAGTCCTGAGAGGTGAAATCACCTCCAGACCTCACACCCTCCTAACACCCTCCTGGGCAGCAGTTCACCAGTAATGACAAGTATCTGGAGTGAAGGGTGATTGCTCAGGCCAAGCTGGGCTTGCTGGGAAGAGCTGTGCCACCCTGGAAGGGTAGGACCATTGAGCCAAACTCCAGGAACCTGAACTGAGTGTTGACCCATTTTTGTCCCTGCCATGGTGAATCACCTGACTCATGCATGGCTCTCCAGAAAGTGAAGTACCTGTTCTCAGCTGGAAACCAAAGCCAGGAAGAGGAACCAGTGGTGAGCCTCGGCTTAGCAGCTACATTCTGTCCATTGCACCTCTGTTCTTTCTTTCAGTGCAGCCCATCTCCTCTGCCCACTGTCTCTGCCCTGACTCTGTCCTATTCCCCACCTCTCCCCAGCTGAAAGAGCTGCCTCCATACCTTCTGCCTCACTAACCAGGACCCCCAAACCCCAGGGTAGATCCCCCCTTTCTCATTGGTGGAGCTCAGACTTACGAGCCTGCCTCTCGATGTCAGCCTTCTCTCCGTGTCACTGCCCACAAGCCCCAGGCCCAAGCCCAGGCCAGAGTGTAGTCTCTGTCCCCTTCAAACAGGTCCTCTTGCTGCGCTGTACAGCAGGCCATGCTGCTGCCCCTCACTAACCCCAGGGGTGGTTAGAAGGGTCTTTTGTTCACCAGCATGTGGCTCTGAGCAATTGTGTGGCCATTTTGTGCTTGCTTTGATCCACCTGTAAAATAGGTTAATAATAGGGTTATTCTATCACCCACAGCTGGGTTGGGAATCAAACGATTTAATGGAGGTAAAGTGTCGAGAATGCTCAGGACAGAGAAAGCATTCACTATCACTAACATCATTACTCTTGCCCACCTGTTTTGCGCCATCAGGGCACCTAGGGCAAAGTGTGGGTAAAGATGATGAACCCTAAACTGCTAATGCCCTGGGCGGGGGCCCCACTGCAGGCCTCCGTGGCAAGCCAGAAATGGGGATGGAGTTTGCAATCAATCCCCCAAGCTGAATCTACTGCAGGGTAGCTCAGGATGCTGAGCCAGGACTGTGGAAAATGGCAGGCAGGGCCCTGTGTGGAAGGATATCTGCCCTCCCTGCTCCTTCACCCCAGGTGGAGCAAGTCTTTTCCAAGGCCGGCACTGAAATGGAGGAATGCATGGAACAGCGAAGTCTTCATCTGCTTCTCTCTGCAACCAGTCCCGAGGGAGGCATGGAGCATTCCTGTGGCCCAGGGTTTCTGCGCATAGGCGCCCCTGTCCTTCCTGATTACTGTGCCTGTCTGTGGGCCTCAGCAGGGCCTGATGAGAGTCTCCGCTCATGCACCTTTCTGCACTCTGTCCGCATCTAACCAGTTCCAGGTGGATGGCCAGAGCCCAGCACTAGAGAAGGGGAGCTTGCAGTAAATGGCTCTAACTTTACAAACCCCCCATCCCCAACCCGGAAACCATGGTCAATAAGCCCTGCCTGCCTGTCACACTCACTCCTGCCCAAAGAGTTGTGGTTGCCTCCTCTGACTTGGTCCTGGGGGTGGGGGGGGTGTTGGCAGGAGTTTTCAGGCTCAGAAGCAGCTCCCTTTGAGGTACTTCAGAGACTGGCTGGGAGGAGGTACCCCATGGAGCCAGGGTCAGCCGCCTCATTCAGGATGGAGCAAGTAGAACTGTCAGGGGTACCAGAGGCTCTCCACTCCCAGAACAAGAAGGTCATTCCACACCAGGCCTCCTGGTAGAGTTTGAAATCTGAGTCCGTATGACAGTAGGGGAGGGACACTCAAATCTCCCTGCTACAGAGCATCAAAAGGCCGCTGGCCCTAAGAACTAGCTTTAGTTACTTGGAGATGCCAAGTGAGACACCTGGGGTTAGAGTTTCAGTTCTGCCACAAAGGAGTTAGACCAGAGCCCTGGGGATCTGTTTGAGCCTTTGTGTTTTCACATGCAAACTGGTAATAGTCTCTCTTGTCCTGCCTCCCTCAGGGGCCTCTACTTTTATTAATTGGTTCAGCTACTAATTAAACAGCTGTTGACAACCAGGCCTGAGTCCTGGCTGCCAGGAAGACATCAGCCAAGCTCCTCATGTTTCTGGAAATTCACAGTCTACAGTCTAGCTGCTAGGATGAGGAACAGAAGTACATATTTGTGGAAAAACTCTGGAAAATATGAAATGCCAAACTAGGAGCATTGTTAACACAAAATAATAACATTAAAAGTAATTAAGAAGATTTGGAAATTTCCAGGCATGCATGAGGACATGGGTTGAATCCCTAATACCACTAAAAAAATCCAAAAAAGTAATACCAAAAAGGGCTAAACCTATAGACTAGGTTGGTGCTTCTCGATTGTATTATACATTTAAATTATCTGGGGATCTTCTCAAAATGCAGATGGCTGCTCAAAAGTGTGGGGTAGGCCTGAGATGATGCATTTCTGGCAAGCTCTCCAGAGATATTGCTGCTACTCGTCCTTGGTCATGCTTTGAATAACAAACCATTAACAAGATGAACACTGACCAGTTAATGTTTGTCTTAGTCACTGTTCTCATCACTGAGACACATTACCCAGTACCTGCAATTTAAGGAAAGAAAAATTTATTTCAGTTCACATTTCAGAGAACAGTCTTGATGGCTCCAAAGAGAAAAACAACATGGTGGAGGGGCATGGCAGAGGAGGGTCTGGCAGAGGAAAGCTGCTCAGGTTATGGTGGGCAGGATGCAAGGAAAGGAGGATCTGGGGAGGGAGATAAACCCTTCCAGGCCACATCCTCAATGAACATCTCCTTTGACCAGACCCTGACTGCCAACAGTGAACCTGCTATACCACCGCATAATCCAATCGGTTTCCAAACACTGGAGCCTTTGGGGATCACTGCAGATCAAACCACTGTTCTTTAAAACCAAAATATAACTTAGTTTATCACGTTAGTTAATTAGAGAATCTTGTGGGTGGGGAACCGAGCAAGTTCTAGACTACAGTGCCTCCTTGAACAGAGGCTATCAGGGGTGGTCTGTGCTTCTGTAAGAAGCTCTGCAGACTGAGACAGCAGGTGCCTTTCAGGGAGGAAGGCTCTGGAGCAGCAGACAGGTGAGCCTCCTTCAGGTGCCCCTCAACGGTATCCAGATGCTTTGTGGAAAGGCAGTTGTCTTAGTCACTTTCCTGCCACTGGAACAAAATACCTAGCACCTGTGACTTAAAGGAGAAGCGTTTATCTTGGCTCACAGTTTTAGAGGGATCTGTCCACTTATGATGGGTCTAAGGCAGAAATGGCAGGACAGAAGGTATGACAGAGGAAAACTGCTCAACCATGGCAGTCTTCCAATAGCCCCTCTTCTGACTATATTAAACTTTTGGGGGGACATTTTAGATCTAAACCACAACAGCTGGTTGCCCCAGTGCACGAGGCAGACATGATTTTAGCAGATCTCGCATGATTTCTTTTGGGCACCCTGTTCTTCCCACATGTGTTCTCGGGAAGGGAGCTGGTCTTCTCAGGAATCTCAGTTAAGACGTTTGATTGATGGAACAACCTGGCTTAAGCCAGAAAAACAACACATCAGTTCCTGAGCCTGGGGCAAGGAATACAGCCAGAAGGAGACTGCTCTTCCTCAGGCCCTTTCTTTTATCTTTCATAAAAAAATTCCTATCTCTGTCACCCCACAGAGCATCTACTATGTATGAGGCCACAGAAAGGACCCAAGAAAGTCAATAGAGAAAGTAAGTGAATAAATATTGGGTCATAAGTTTGACCTTGAAGGGTGGCATCCTCATGCTTTCTGCTTAGAACACAGTTGGGGCACCTGTAAAATTCAGTTTTTCACTCGATGAACTCTTTGCTCCAAAAATAAAGCCTATAAACTTGTTCAACAGCTGGAATTTTCCCTCTGATGAGAGTACCTCGTCTGGCAGTTGACTTAAGCAGTTATTTGCAGCCTATAATTTTCACAAAAACAGTAGGGTGTGCTTGGCAGGAGATGTTTTCTACAATCCCATGGAAAGAAAACAATGAGAAAACTTTGGAACAAAGAATGCTCTGATTTCATTAGGAAATCATTGACAATTCAGGATCAAGGCCAGCAGAGATGTGGAAAGTTTTCAAGCGGACTTGTGAGGAGTGAGGGAATTCAGGGGGGTCAGGAGGAAAGCATCCTGCAGACTGGCTGACTGGGAGAAGTGGGGAGCTGAGGCATAAGATCCCCTGAGGAAGGGGCTATGGTATCCGGGGCGGGGGAAGCTCAGAGTCCCCAGAGGGGGCATCAGTGGAAGTTGGGGCGTAGTAATGAAGAAAAGAGAAAAATCCAGGATCCAGAAGAGAATGGCACTCTTGGGGTGCTGACTCCAAGGAGTTGAAAAATGTAGTCCAGGCAATGAGAAAAAGACACAAAGGGTAGGGCGGATTTTGCCATGATGGAAAGAGTTTGGGTGTCAAAAGCAATTTGAAGTAGCTCTGTTTTTCATGCCTAAACAAGTCCTATATGTTTCCTAGACCTGCAGGAGGGGAGAGAGATGAGGTAAATGAAAAAGTGAGAAAGAAGATAGTCCCCTTAGGGCACTGTCTTTCTGGTGGCCCTCACACCAAAGCTTGCTTTTCCCCTAGAAAGCATGAATACAGCAGGTCTCACAGCTCCCCAGAAAACCCACTGCATAGTTAGTTTATACCTCTACAGGCAGCTGCTCTGGAATATTACTGATGTCTCTTGGAGGGGGGGGTCCCAGCCTACCAAAATGTGTCTTGCTTGTATGATACATTAGGATTGTCTAACAGTAGATGCTGTAACAGAAATAGCCCAAATCTCAATAATCTAATGTAGTAATGATTTGCAGTTGACCCTTGAACAGTGCAGAGATTAGGAGTGTTGACCCCTCTCCTACATACACATTTGGAAATCCATGCATAACTTTTGACTCCCCCCAAACTTACCACTATTGACCAGAAGCCTTATCAATATCCTAGTAAATTAACATTTAATTTGTGTGTGTATTATACATGGTAAGGAAATATTCAGAAACCGTGAGAGCTCACTTTCAACTGCGATGAACAATTTACTGGAGAAATGGCTTGCATGGAAATGATAAGTGAATACTTGAAAAACTTGATCTCACAAACATAGCAACAGGAGGGGGCCAGGACCTTATTTCTGGAGTGCAGCCCCTTGTAGGCAATTATGAGTACGTCCTTCTCCACTACAAACGGCTTCAGGTAGCCTGTAGGTTTGTGCATAAGTTTTAACAAATTTAGCCAATGATAGTAGATTTGTGTATATTTTATAGTAGTAAACGATAGATTATTATCTACCAATCTATTCATGACATGTTTTTCTTAATTATTTTGGTATTTCTAGACTACTCAGTTCATCTGTGAGTCTTCTCAAAATGTTACAAACCTTAACAACAGCAAAGACACCCACATATGAGTGTACCCACGGAGCTGGAACCCGTGTTGTTTAAGGGTCTGTACTCACACACAGAAAGTGTGCAGTGGCTTCTGGGTTCTCTTTGCAGAGTCTCCTTGGTGGGACCCAGGCACTTGGGCAGTTTCCATTCTGCGGCTTTACCACCTCTGAGCTTTTCACAATTTATAGCCAACCTGTGAAGTGACATGGAGACCATCTGAGAAAGTGAGCAGAAATTATTTGGCTTATGGGTCTGGGGACTGGGAAATCCAAGATCAAGCTGCATCTGCCGAGATCCTTTGTGCCGCCTCACATCATGGTGGATGGTGTCATATGGCTGGAAAGACTGAGAAAGCTACTTTGTATTTTAAATCAAAGCACCCTCAGTAAATCCTCCCAATTGGAAAAAAAAAAAAAAAAAAAAAAAAAAAAAAAAAAAAAAAAAAAAAAAAAAAAAAAAAAAAAAAAAAAAAAAACAAATCACTAAAAAAAAAAAAAATTCAGTGAAGAGGTTTTTTTTGGACCAGGGATCAAACTCATGACCTTGTGCTTGCCAAGCAGGCACTTGTGCTGCTGAGCTAAACCCCTGGCCCCCGTGTGAGGACTTTTATGGAAACGAATTTAATATTTGTTTATGTTCAAAAGAGCACTTTGAGGCAGGAATAAAACGTGTGAAATTTACCATTATGAAAACTGTCTGCTCATAGCATCTGTACAAGTGAGACTCATTCTCCGTGAGCTTCCAAACTCCTGGAAAAAGGAGAGCTCCAGGAAACCATTTGGGCAGTGCTTTCTTCCCAGGAATATTCATGAATTTATTTCCATTCATTGACTTCTTTTCTCATCCAGACCCTATCCTAGACACATGACAGCTCCTCAAACATTCTACAAAGTGCTCATTAATATTCCCCTTTTACAGAGAGGTGAGCTAAGTACCAAAGAGTCCGAGTAACTTGTCCAAGGTTGCACAGATTTGTGAAGTAGCAGTGCAGTGATTTGACCCCAGACAGTCTGGCTCCAAGACTTGCACTTGTTTCATAACACAAGCCTGCCTTTCTCTGTGACCAAAACAAGACAAAGCAAAGCCAGCGTAGCAAAGGAGACAGCAGTGACTTCAGAGGCATTGTGACCTTTCACGCAGTCCATGGCGGATGGTCAATATTAGGGGTTGGAGCCTTCTCTGCCCTTTGATAATCATTTTGCCCTGGGTTCCCAATGACAGGAATTTGAGACTACCATTCCCATTTCCGGCACGGTAATGAGAACACACAGACTACAAAACTGTGCACAATCCAGCCGCCCTTGCAGCAGGAGGTAGCAATTACATCAGACCTTCTGGTCACAGCCCTGCGCGTTTACTAGCTTCCTGACCTTACAGCAACACACTGGGTGGGGGGTCCTCACAGCAAAGGGGGGTTGCTGGTACAAGGGCGCCAGCCTGTACCAGCCCATTGCCCAATCGTACACATCTCTTCCCAACGCTGTTCAGTGTTAACATACTGTGAATTTTAAATTGGCCGTGTTGAAAATGTTTAAACTGCATGAGTTGATAAATGCTTCATACCGAGGCCTTTAAAAAATCCAGAGATTCAGTTGATAATGTTCTTGAAAATGGTGGGGGTGGGGGAAGGGACAGGTGTCCAGTTGAGGAATGATGAGAAATAATAGGGAGACTAGGAGCCAGTGTGAACTCAGCACTCCCAGTGTACCTGGCACTGCGCTGAACTCTGAAGAGATTATCTTGTATGTTCCCTGGAACCATACAATACAGAATATATTATTACCTGCACTTTAAAAAGAAAAATTAAAGTTCAGAAGAGTGAAGCTGTGCTGTCAGCATGATTCAAATTCAGGATTTCCAAGTCTAATAACTGCCCAGTACCAACCACACCAAACCTCTCAGCTTAACGGTGCCTCCAGAAAGCTATATCCCAGAATGCCCTGCTGCAGGAGCACCGGGGCTGCCTTACCACAACGTAGATTCCAGAGCCCTCTCTTTTATATACTGAGTCAGAACCTTTGGAGCAGGCCCAGGAATCTGGATTGGTATCACTCTCCCTGTCTGATTCTCCTGCTCATCAAAGGTTGCAAATCAGAGCCTATGGTTCAGAGCTAACCTCTGATAGGATCTTCACAGGGCTTCCCATAAAATGTAGTGGAAAAGCTGGCCAGAGTTTGTCTACGACCTGGGTGGGGCTGGGGAATTGGGCCTGATGGCCCGCAGTGAGTTCGTCCAGACTGACTACAGCTGCTTGCTCAGAAGCAGGTCAGACCCCAGGCTCAGTGGACTCCTCGGGGAGCAGGATGAGGCTATGCTGGTGACCTGCGTGGACTCAGCGCTGAGGAGACCTGAGGAGGCAGCAAAGGTTTTTATTTCACTGTCCCAGAAAGAGTGGTTAGTTGAGATCTTAGTTTCATAACAAGATTCAATACATGAAGTAAAATCTGCTTTGTATTATTCCTTCTTAAAGTGGAGTTTTCTGTATTTTAGAATGATAAAATCACCTTGGCAAAAGAGCCATGCCACCTGAGTGAGGGTGCTACCCCATGAGATGGCGTTTTCTATGGGTGGTGTTGACAGAGTTGACTGACATTTCACAAGCTTTCCCATAATCAAAACGCAAGCAAAAAATTCTTTTATAAAATATTAATGAATCTTCTGGACCAAACAATATGGAACTTGTTCGTTATTCATTCAAAACAAGAGGATTCAAAAAGTCACTTACAATTCAGTTTAGGCCTAACAGACTAAATAATTGAAAAATAGCAAAACACTATCAAGTGACACCATCCAGTGGACAGTGGTGACATTGATGCGCTTAGCAGGTAGACATTTTATTGAAATTATATGACCCACAGAGCAAAAGGAAAGGGCAACAGGACAATGTAAAATGTGCTATCTGAAGAAAGACAACGATGCAAACGGAATTTGAAAAAAAATCCATCCAGATTGTAAGGAGGCACTGTGGATTGAATGTTTTAAGATACACCATACACAGAAAAATTAGTGAATAACTTTGATAAAAATAATGTTTTTATATTATCTGTTATATCATCTTATAAAATATTAACAAAAATATGCAATTTTTAGTTATCCTATATTTAAATAATTGGACCTTTAAGAGGTTAACACATGAACAAACAGTGAGATCATTTCAGAGCTCAGTGAGGCACTAAAACAGTATGATAAAGAGAAGGACAAGAAAGCTGCTTTAGCAAAAGGGAAATGAGTGGCTTCCCTGAGGAGCTGACATTAACTCAGGGATATGAGTGAAAGGAAGCAGAAAATCATGAAAGCATCTGGGGAAATGTTGCAGAGCTAGGAAAAAGGCAGTGCAAAGGTCCTGAGGCAGGATAATGTTTGGGAATATTTGATAAATGAAAAGGAGTTAAAGTAGCTGAGGTGTAGTGAGTAGAAAAGAGGAATAGGGACTGAGTAAGGGAGCGTCTCAATGGGAAACTGTACTGGAAGCTTGGATTTTATTCTGGAGGAAAAGGAATACCACAACCCTGCAACTTGCAGTGAGAAGATATTTGCAAGGGGGCAGGGGGCTGGCAGAGGCAGACTGGAGACCATGAGGACTGGTAAGGATAAGACAGCTGGCATCCGGCTAGTGGCAGAGAGACAGAAGGAGGTGGTCAGAGTCAGATGTATTTCAGAGGCAGAGGGCTTGCTGGTGCATTGGGTGCAGAGATGAGGGAAGAGAAGAATGAAGACCAGCTCCTGGAGAGGCGCTAAGCTCAGGGATCTGTGTTTTTTTTGTCAGCAGCCGCCAGGCCGTGAGTTCAGGTTTCACCCACGGGGCCACGTCCTACAGGACATGAACAAAGGGCCCTTGGAATCTCCCTGGCCAACTTCCTCCACCACACGCCAGTCCTCTGAGGACCTACTGAGGTCCCTGCTTGCCCACCTCTCAGCCCTGGCTTCCTCATACCTCTCCAGTGGGACCCCAGCCCTGAGCCCACCCCGTGGACACCCATACCCGCTCTTCCCACCCTCTCTGCAGTTCCCTCGTACTTTTCTCTTCCTGCTCTACACGGGAAACAGGAGCTGCTCTTGGAATTCACAGCACGTGGTGTTATCCCATGAAGTCTTTCCCAGTCACTGAATTGAGAAGAGACTCCTGTCCTCATCTTCCACTGCCCTACAGTGTCCCTCAGCTTCTTGGTGACACTCACCATGCCCCTGCTGCCACACAGCCCTACCAGTGGCTGGGAAGAAGGGATGCACCCCTTATTCCTAGGGTCCTGCTGGGGAGATCCTCTTCTTTGGTTGTCACCCAGTGGCACCTTCAGAATGTCCAGGCCACCGTGAGGCTCTTCTCCACTGCTCCTGCTGCATCTAGTGCTTGTCCTGGGGTGGTCTGTGAGCTCATCCACCCCCTCACAGATGAGGAGCTTCTCAACAGAGGCAGCAGCACACCAATGGTGCACTGCTAGGTCCTTTACGCTACCAGTCCTGCAGTCTTGAAGAAGGTGCTATTGTTAACCCAAGTTACAGATGGCAGAACTGAGGCTGGAAGGATTTAAATATCTTTCATACTCCCATGTGAGTGAATAGTAGAGCTGGAATGGAATCTGGGTATCTCAATTTTACTCTCTTGAATCTCTGCCATCCTCCTAGGGCACAGGAGGTCTGGATCACCCCCAATTACCACCACCACCAGGGCCTGGCACCGGTTCCCAGAAGCCCTGGAGGTTTACAACTCATTTCTCCCTCCTGGCTGCAGAGCCCTGAGCCAGCTCCACCCTGGGGAAGTCGGCAGCAGAAAGGCCATGTTGACTCAGGTGTCAGGTGCAGCGGACAGAAGTGTGGCCCCAGAGGCTGGTGCCTTCTCACAGGAAAGAAGGGGCTCACTTTGAAAAGAAAGGGCTGGGCTGCTGGCTTGGTAGGCAGCTAGGAAGGGGCCACTGCACTCAAAAAAAAGGTTTGCAGGGGAGGGACTCATGAGAGCAAAGGCGGGACAGTCACAGCACAAAGCCATCTGTGCTCCTGCGGGCCAACCCCACCCCCACCCCCAGAGCAGCCTCTGCTACCCTGCAGGTGCAGGACTAGGTGCCTTGGCGGCAGATCAGGTTAAAAACAAGGTATTTCCTTAACCAGTTCAACTCCTCAGTTCCATCAGATGCCTCAACCCCAGCTTGTCTTTAACTAGAAGAGGTAGATTCCAGGTTACCCAGCTAGAGGACAAGCAACTATAACTAATCTCTCCCTGGCTTGGCTTTGGGCTTTCTGAAGACTTTTCTCACACATCAGCAATACAGATTCTTTTGTGGCATAATGAGTAAGATAATGGCGAGGGGAGACTTTGCCATGCTGACCAGCTGCCCACCCAGAGTTGCTGATGCCCCAGTGCCCTGGGCAGGCCTGGTCCCACCTCCTGGAAATGGGCACCAAGCAACTTGCCCAGACTCACGCAGTTTGTCAGACCTAGAGTCGAGATACAAATGATAAGGCCGACCCAGCCTACTTATGTATAGGCAGTTTTATGCTGACCTCTGCCTTTCCAAGAACGGCTCTCCTTATAGAGGCACTGAGTGATGGTGCACAGCCTAGCATGGGCTAGAACCCAGGTGCACGTCACATGCTTTGCCATTTCGCTGTTGCTATCCTCATATCATTGTCGTCAAAGTTTCCACTTACGGAGTATTTGCCATGTGCTAATCATTTTGCATTAATCATCTGATGGACTCCTCACAATAAAACATGAGATGAATGTTAGTATTTTTGCTTGATGGAAGAAGAAATCAAAAGCCCCGAGGAGCCCCAGAACATGTCCACAGCCCCATACTGCAAGGTGGCAGTGCCAGCCTTCCCTGTGATTCACGGAGTCAGCCGTGGGACCTTTGAAAAGGCTGCTTGCTCTGTGTGGAGCTGGAGAAACTGTGAGGATTCTTCACGATGCAGGCCAGGGTGGACCTCTGAACCGAAGGGTCTGCTCCTGAGAGCTTCGGGCACAAGCTTCAGGGAGGACCCTGCTGAAACCAGCAGTGAAGGACTTCAGAGCTAGCAAGGCGGAGTCAGGGCCTGGGAAGCAGCATCAGTCCTTCCCTGTCCCAGGTCATCTTGGCTTGGCCGAGTGTTCCCGGCAGCCCGTTAGCAATCTTGCCCATGCCCACTTTCCTCAGAGGCCATCTGCAGCAGTCTTCCAGTCCCACCACCTGAATGGTAGGCAGGAACACTGCTGTGTTTGCATCACTCACCCAGGTCTCACACTGTAGTCTAGATATTTGGAAGCTGCCAGAAAAGTAGGTTAAAAACATTGCTTTGCCACCAACCATCACCAATACTGAGTTCGAATCTTGGCTCTATCATATATGAGTTGTGTTAGACTAGGCAAACTAACCTCTTTGTCAATTTCCTTGTCTATCAATTGGGGATAATAATTGATGGAATGATTAATAAACATCATGAACTAATGCTCTTAGCATACTTCCTGGAACATATTAGACGCTAAACAAACAAAATGTGAGCTAATTTTGATCCAGCTTGACCTTTACTTGTGTCTGTTAAATTAACGACCAAGTAACACTGGCCTAGTAGTCAGAAGTTCTGAGCCTGTAGATTTAGCCAAAGAATCTTACATTTCTGGGCCTCAGCTTTTTCTTCTTAAAAATGCCACCAACTTACTCATTGTTTCACAAAAGGATCTGTATTGCTGATGTGTGAGAAAAGTCTTCAGAAAGCCCAAAGCCAAGCCAGGGAGAGATTAGTTATAGTTGTCTTGTCCTCTACCTGGGTAACCTGGAATCTACCTGTTCTAGTTAAAGACAAGCTGGGGTCGAGGCATCTGATGGAACTGAGGAGTTGAACTGGTTAAGGAAATCACCTTGTTTTTAACCTGATCTGCCACCAATGCACCATGGAGAGAATTTGTTCTACAGCAAACCCCTGTCCCGGAGAGGCCTCTTGCTGGGCCCCGTAGCTGGCTGCTGCTTCTCCCTGGGCCGTCTTGGCTCGCAGCAGTATGTGAACCCATCACTGGCATTTTGGCCTCCAAAAGTGAAGTCCAAAATGGGATATGACAGCCAGAACACTAGCTGGATGGTGAAAATTGACACAGATATTTCTGCACCTTAAGATGAAACTCTTTGCAAAGCTCCCATGAACACCAAAGAGAATTGGCATCGTATACAGATAGCTGGAAGAGTGCTCCTAATTCTGCAGGAATGGCCCCCAGATCTTGGGGGACTGGCATGCAGTAAAGGTTAGGTAAGTGGGAATTAATGGGCACCCAGAGGCATTGTTCGTTCGTCAGCTATGCTTTGGGGGGCCTCTCACTCCAGACACCACTTTGTGCTAGGACAGAGCTGAGAATGCACCTTTCCACTCCTTACATCGCAAGGATGCCTGGGAGACTGGGGATACTATAGCAGGGGCACACAGGAGGCTGGGAGGCTAAGGAAGCCCCCCCGGAAGAGAAGATATTTCTGCTGAGAAGTTAATCAGGTAGAGAGGGGTAGTGAGACAAATGATGAGCAGCAGGAGGCCAGGTATGGTACCTGATCGATGGCTCATCTGGCCATCGATCACCAACCATTGACTTGATTATTGATTTGATTGCATTGAGATTATTGACTTGATTGCGTTGAGAAACACCTAGGAAATTAGCGAAGTGCCCTTCTGGGTGTGTCTGCGCATCTTTCCAGAGACCAATGGATCCCGAGGACTCCTACTTCATTGGTGGATACTCCATCATACACTGATGGCACTGAGAGGCAAGGAAAATTTGAGAAATGGGGCCTAGTTGAAGGGAGTGGGTCTCGGGGAAAGGGGTGTGCCCTCGGGGACTCTCTCTGTCCCTGGCCTCTTCTTCCCTGTTGGGATCTCTTCTTTCTGTCTGCTTCCTGGTTGCCATGAGGTGAGGTGAGCAGCTTTTCTCTTCATGATGTTCTGTCTCATCATAAAGCCTAAAACAGTGGAGCCAGCCTATCATGGGCTGAAACCATGAGTCAAAATAAACTTTTCTTCATTTAAGTTGTTAATGTCAGGTATTTTGGTCATAGCAAGGAAAAACTAACACACTAACCTTACTTTCAAGTGCCCAACCTTGTAGAATACAGTGGGGTGATTTTGGGGAGACAGTGCCTGGCTGACCAAGCAAATGCATGACTCACCCTCCTGGGGCCTCAGAGGATGAGAGAACAGCCTGGTGGGGCCATTGCTGCGTAGCTTGACTTAAAGATGGAAGATGTTGCAGTCGGGTCCCGGAGGAGGGACTGAGGATTTCAGGTTTGCTTCTGGGGAAATTCCACTGCAAAAGCAAATGTAGAGTCTCACTAAATCAGGCCAGACTGGACCTTCTTATCTGTCACACTTCAGACATCAGCATCAGCCTGCACAGCCACCTCTGCTATTTCTGCCTGTGGGCCCCTGTCTGGCATTAAAAATTATCGTTTTGTTCACACAGTTCTTAGTGAATGGCATTTTCATAGCCGTTTCTGTGATAAGCAACTGTCATGAAGTCTGTCGTGTCTCTGCAGTAATGATAGTGGCAAGGGGCTGTCAGAAATGATGAATCAGCCAGACAGGTTCCGCCGAGGAGCAGTGTTCTGCTGAGGAAGCCCTACCTGTGGCGGGGGAAGGAGGCCTGTGCGACATTGAGCAGCACTTCTCCACGGGTGCCTGCTTCCCAGCTTTGCACCATGCTAAAAGGTGTTTTGTAAGAGGGGGGCCCAAAGTGTGTTTGGAAAACACTTGATTAAAATATGTTAAACAGGTGTCATGGCTTTGGACTTTGTCAGCACCTTTCCTGTGTGGAAGACACTGCAATCTTCCAGGAGCCAAATGCAGCCCCCAACTTGGCCCAGCTCTGCCCACTGCAAGAATAAGACAGCAAATTGTTTCCCCACAGTTGTCCCAACAAACTGCCCATGCTGGGTGCCTTCAAACAGTAGAAATTGACTCTCTTATAGTTCAGAGGCTAGAAATCCAAAATGAAGGTTTTGTCAGGGCCATACTCTCCCAGAAGTTTCCAGGGGAGAGTCCTTTCTTGCCTCTTCTTAGCTTTTGGTTGTTGCCAGCAGACCGTGATATGGTTTGGCTTCTAGGACCACTTCAATCTCTACCTCCATTGTCATGCCACCTTCTCCTCCTTGTGTCTCTGAGTCTTCACAGGACCTGCTAAAAAGACACCAGTCATTGAATTTAAGTTCTATCCTAGTCCAGTGTGACCTCATCTTAGCTTGGTTATACCTGCAAAACCCAATTTCCAAATAAGGTCACATTTACAGTGACCAGGGGCTAGGACTTGGACAAATCTTCAATTGAATCCACCATAGATATATTGGAGAGAAAATGAAAACTCGGGAAGGAGTAATGCGGGATGACTCCGTGCACAGACATTGTAGACAGATTTCAATCACTACCATCACTGATTTCCAGTAAGTTAGTAGTGATGATGTTTGCAAACTCATCTTTCTCATTTGCATGTAAAAGTCCTAACATCTGCCTTGTAGGATTAAAGAGATAAGAGATAATGCAGAAAGCATGTAGCCCTGAGTCCGAGCACACATAAGGGCAGGAGAGTTGAGTAGGGGGCAGGTTAGTGTTTGGGGGAAATGATTACCCTGGTTTCTGTGGGGGAGATGGGTTGGCAGGGGCAAGACTTCTGTCTCTGTATTGCCGCAGCCTCACCCACTACAGCTCATCTGGCCAAATGTGAGGACATGTGGACCCCATGAGGATCTGCCAGGGAATGCGAAGAGTGGGCTGTCTGTTCATCAGTTCAGCATTCAGAATGAGGGAGGCTTCCCTCCCAAAATGCTGCTCCCAGAGAGTCACCAAGTCTCTCCCTCAGGCAGCCTGGCAAACTCCTACTAAGGTAGATAAGGACAGGGTAGAGGTGATTATTAGGGAAAAGCCCCCCCTAGGGTTGCAAAGGTGTTGAACCTTAGCCCTGGGATCCCAGACAAAGCCATCAGCACCCCTGTCTCTTGAGTTCTTGATTCCGAGTGACCAGAAGGAGAGCAGGGAAGTGCACTGAGCTGAGTGGACCAGGGTAGATAGGCAGAGGTCAGTCACTGCAGAAAGGGGCTTGTTTGGGGGCCAGTTGACACAAACTTAAGGCAGATGGGTTCCACTCTGCCTGTCACTGCTGGATCTAGTGCTTGGGAGCACTCAGGGAATGCAAGTCCCCAGGTGACCATGTACATGACAGTGGAGGTAACGCACCACCAGACCTGCAGGCGAGTGGGGCCCAGCCGGGCCGCCTTCTAATTCCAAGGCTGGGAAGTGAGCTCCTTGTGATTTATGAACCCTGTGATGCCTCAACCTGCACCAGACCCAACTTTAGAAGCTGAAAACAGGACTGGGCCTGGCCCTGGGCTTCAGAGTGCATGCACGAGCGGCACCCACTGTGTACAGGTGTGTCCCCCAGAGCGTCAGTGGGGGAGCTGCACACAGGCCCAGGTATGCTGGTGCCCGAGGGGACTTTGGAACTCTTTATCAGGGCGCCTGTACTTTTACCTGCTTCCACAACCACCGCCTGTGGAGACAGGAGGGCACCTGGGCCATCAAAGAAAGCATTTCCAACTCGGGCCCCTTTGAACCAGGGTGGAGCCTGCAGAAAAGAGCCTAAGAGAATCTAAGCTGGGCTGGGAACAGTCAGGGAAGAACACTGAGAGCAGCAAGCATGTCCTGGTGATCAGAGAGCTGCCCCCTCCTTCACTGCCATTCCTTAGCCCCTAGCACAATGTTCATATTTTCAGTCCAATATCATTTCCAACATACCCACAAGGCCCTGTGATAAATGCTTAGGGAGACTCAGTGATCACACCATGAGAACCAGAGAGGTAACTGGAATGGATACGACCTCAGGTCTCAGAGTTTAGGCTCTGTCTTCCCACTCATGGCCTCCCAGCCCCTTGGAGACTTGAGAGCCAGGGTAGACTATAAGGGAAAGAAAAAGGGTGCTGTTGTCATTGCTTCACCACTTCACTGCTTCCTGCCTTGCTGCCTTCTGCCTGCCATGCACTGTTTCTCCTGTGCATGCCCCTGTGCCATGCCACCCTGCCTTGGAGCCAGCCAACTAGGAACTGAAACCTCTGCAAACCATGAGCCACAATAAACCTGTCCTCCTTTAGTGCTGAGTGTCAGATATTTTGTCTCAGCAACAAGAAAAGTAATTAAGACTTCCAGAGGCAACGTTTCCAAATTCTCATCATCACAGATGCCACTCTAGAACTTCATGAAAATGAGTCATATAATACGCCCTTCAACCTCATCATCTGTCTAGATTTTTTTTACTTAGAATAATGTTTTTGAAATTCATCCAAGGTGCTTCAATTATTAGTAACTTGCTCTTTTTCATTAATGTATACTATTGTCTTATGAATACATGATTTTTAAAAAATCTGTGCTCCTATTGAACACTTGACTTGTTGCCAGTTTTTGACTGTTATAAATAAGTTCATTATAAACATTCTTGTAGAAGTCTCTGAAGATACATGTTTTTAACTTTTGTCATATAAATATTTAGGAATGGAATCATTAGGTCACATTATAGATGTAAATCAATAAGAAACTGCCAAACTGTTTTGCAAAGCAGTTATATCATTTTATATTCTCACCAATAATGTATGAGAATTCCAGTAGCTCTATAGCCTCACCAGCATGTGGTCTTACAGGGTCTTTTTATTTTAGCCAAACCCCTGGGTTTTAAATATTTCACTTAGTTTTAATTTGTACATTACTGATGAGTAATGATATGCAGCATCTTTTCAAGTGCTTTTTGGCTATTCACATATGTTCTTTTGTGAGATTTCTGTTCTCATTTTAAAAAACTAGCTTGTTTGCCCTTTTATTTTGATCTATATATAGACGTTCTTTATGTATTCTGGATATAGTCCTTTTATCAGAATATGTATTACAAATATTTTTACATCTGTGGTTTAATGGATTTATTTTTTCAATGGTGTCTTTTGATGATAAAAGCATAACTTTTGTTTTTGATGCCCAGATCATTACTTTCTTTTATGGTTAGTGCTTTTGGTATTCTGCCTAGGAAATTTGTTGTGAAGCTATTCTATATTCCTTTTTTCTAGAAGCTGTTTTGATCCTAAGTTTTACATTTAGATTTATGATCCATGCTAAGTTATTATTACTTTTTTAATTGTGGTGCTTGTCTAGAGCCATAAACACTAAGGAGAATCTAAGCTTCTCTACAAGATCAGACCTGGCTTACGCCTCAGCCTGAAGACATAATTGCAGGACTAAGAAAGGCCTTTTGTTAGAGATGTGGCTTCAGCCCATCCACAGAAGTACCACTGACTAACCACAGACCCCAAATAGGTGGATGCAGAACCACTGGCCGAAGAAAGAACTTAGCAGACTTCCTGCATGCAACCAAGCAGATTGAACTTCAGTGACTAACTCAGACCTACAGCTGCCTTGGCAGCCAGGGCAGGTCCCAGCCCCAGCCTTCGGATGAGACAGGGTTGAGAATTCAATGAAGTCCACCCGTGGAGCCTGGCTGGGTCTCAGGGACCACTGGTGAGAATACATGATGCAGAAAGCTCCTTGGGGAGAAATTCAGCCAGTTCCAAAGGTAACGAGGCCTGGTTAAAACAAATGGCAGAGCCTCCAGCATGCCCCATTGACAGCCTGAATGGCTGAGGCCATGGGTCTAGGAACAGACTGATGGATCAGAGACAGTGGGAGATCATGCAAGACAGATTTCTCACAAGGCCAGGAGGAGAGGCCTTTTAAGTCATGATCCTAGGAGCAAATGCCACACCTAGTCCAGGGGAAGCTACATTCGAAGGTCACATGACAGTTAACTCCTGTGGCCATGGCCATACCACTGAGGCCCCACCCAGTGTGTCCTCTTTTGGTCCTCGGAGAGAGCAGCTTGGGAGTTCTGTTTTTCTGGAGGCTCTTCCTTGCACCTGGTCTCTCGCTGGCTTTGCTGAAACACCACCATCTACTGGCTTATTCTATAGGACCTGGTACTCGAATCATGGTGCCAGCACATAGGAGGAAAGGAAGCCACTGGGACACACAATACATCAGGGTCCGGCCTCTGACACACACGCACACTGGTCCAACTCTTTAAAGAGGGGAAAGAACATGCCAAGGTCACACAGCTAGCAAGTGGTGGCACGGGGATTTAAATCCAGGCAGTGTGACTCCAGAGTAGTGAAGCATTCCGAGGAAGCCAATGCAGCAGAGGAACCTGGTTGCTCTATGGGTCTCCTGAGTGGCACAGGACAAGGCAGGAGTCTCAGCCAAACATGTGGCCAGAGGGGCTCTCAGACAGCCCTTAGCCTGAGGAACAGTGAACCCACTAGTGTGAGGAGCAGGAGCTGAGCCAAGCTGACCGCACTACACAGGGGGCAGCCTTTGGTCATCTGTCATTTTAGGAGAGAAGCGTTCATTACCCAAGGTGACCTGAGATACTCAGGGTTCATCCACAACTGAGACTTTTTAAAAAGCAGCTTTTTCCCCCTGAGTCTTTTAAAAGAGACTCATTCCAACAACATCTCTAACTCAAATCATTTTGGATGTCAATTGTGTGTCTTTAATGAGCCCAGAAATTTTCATAATTATCTCTTTTTTTCAAAGTCATAATTACAGGTTAGAGTATATGCTACAGACAAGAAATTTAAATAGCTTCTTATACACTTAGGCATTCTGCTTCTCCTTGCAAAAAAACAGTTTTTAAAAGAGGGCTCCCAATTGTCCTTCTGTTACCTTTTTTTCATCCCTTAGGTAAATACTGGGAAATGGTGACTGTCCAGGGTCTTATCCCCACGTGCTGTCCCCAGCTCCAGCCTCACCTTCACGCGCTGTTCAGTTCACACTCAGCTTCCATGTGGCTGCACTGGACATGAGGTGTCAGAAAGTGGGAGTGTTTCGTGGAGCTGGTGCCCCCAATGGAAGGTGCAGGCTAGCCCCAGCACATAAGACGCCCCTATGGGCACTCAGGGAATGAAGGGACAGAGCCCCAGTATTTAGCAGGACAAGGCAACAGATGATCTTTGTGTGAGTCTCCTCTTGTGTTAAAATCTGTATCCAGTAACAATCCAGGACCTGCTGTAGTTCCGTGGCATGGATTAGAACGGGCATGCAGGCGGCAGGACCCAGCAAAGACAAGACAGGGGGCTGCAGAGACTACGACTCTCGTTTTGATCATCATTCATCCACTTAGATTTCACCAAACATCTCTGTCCTGGAATTCACTGTCAGCTCTCGCTCTCTCTCTCTCTCTCTCTCTCTCCCTTTCTCTCCCTTCACACCTATGCATGTACATGTCTGGCCAAGTCTTTGACATACGAGATCCAAGACCATTGGAACTCAGATCCCTGCCACTTCATGCCACCATACTTTCTGACAGTATGACATCCAGTTTGGCACCAAAACATTCCACAGAGGACTCAGGTCCACCTCTTGCCCTCAGCTGGGAGCAGAAGGGAGGGTTTTTGCCCCATCCCCTGTAAGCCACCTCAGGCTGGCCCCTTCCTTAACACTCACAGCATTCCCAGATGCTTCTACATGGAATGCAAGCCAGAAACTTTCTGTTCTTATATTGCATTCTTTATACTTCACAATTGCCCTTAGGCTTAGCTATTACTGCTGTACCCATTTGTGAATGACAGAACTTAGGCTCAGAATGGCCGCCTGGTAGCAGGCCATGGGGCTTCTGCCCGAGTGTCCCTGTCTGTGCTTGCTGCCCCATGTCCTGGTGAAGATTAGAGATTGTAGATCTCTGTTGTCTTGGGTTACGATGAAGGGTCTCAGCTATGAAAGATCCTGCTCTTCGTGAGATTTTTGCATTTTTCCCTTTTGTTGAGTGACTAAGGACTGACCTCCCTCCCTGTTAGAGCTGCTGGGAATTTGTTTACCAAGAGCCAGTATCCCAGGGAGAAGTTTAGGGCAGCAGCAAAACCATGTGGCCAGCATCAGAGGAGAGACTCCCGGGAGCCTCTGTCCTCCGGCTGGGGTCCAAGAGGAAACACAGCCGCCTCCAGCACAGGCGGTGGGAGAGAGATGCCAGCACAGCTGCCCGAGGTGGGGGGCCGGCCAGAGAGAGGCCCCTGTGGGTAGGAGGCAGCTCGTTCTGTGTCAAGCAGAGGCTGAGGGAGGAGGGCAGGCCAGGCCTGTGCATGCATCACTGGGCACACTTGCTGCAGGAGGGGCAGGGCTGTGCCTATTACCACTCACTGTCCCATGAAGCCCACCAGGAAAACAGGGAAAGAAAGCAGTCCTTTGGTCCCAGTTAGACTTCACAAGGTCCTTTCACTGTCAAATGCTTATAGAGAACATATTTTGTGCTGGGGGCCAGGCCTCACTCTTAGAGTCTTTTACATTCTTGCAGGGGGAGAATGACAAGTAACAAAGGAAAGAGTAATTAATCCAACAATTTCAGACAGCTGTGAAGAAGACAGAGCAGGATGATACGACAGACAGTGACTGAGAAGGGAAGCTTACTGCCTGGTATGGGGTGAGCAGGGGAGGCCTCTGAGTGGAGGGGCTTTGGGTTGACCCACAAATTATGAGAAATCTAGAGATTAATTAAGACCAATCTAGAGAAGGCTGTCTGGGCAGGTGGACCCTTGGAGTGACCACCCTGAAGCCCAAACAAGCTGAGTACTTCCACAGAGCAGGGCAGTGCTAGCTGTAAAGCAGCAGAGCTTGGAGGAGGTCACAGCAGGAGACAGGACTGGAGCAGTTAGCTCACACAAAGCTTTGGGTCCAGCCTCCGCGAGAAGCTGGGGTTTTACAGCAAATGGTTTGGGAAACCTACGGAGAATTAAGTCCTAACATAATCATAACAAATGATTATGATAACAAATTTCTAGGGAGCAAAAGTCCAGGCAGGGCAATGGAGCTGCTAGAGTTACTATAGTGTTAATTCCTGGAGCCATTTATAGCCCTAAATAGCTAAGCAGTAGCTGCTGAGTGGAGGAGCAGGTTGTATCTTCATTCACCTCGAGGTGAAGTTGCTTCGAATCATTTTAGCATCAGTAGCCCTCTTCCGTGGAGCCTGTACTGAGCCGGGGCCTCTGGAAGCCTGTGTGGGCGGGACACATCTGTGTACTCCGTGGTTCAATAAAAAGTCCTAATGCAGCACACCAGGCTGCCCAGGAGACCCGCTGCGTTTCATTTGAAGCCAAGAGTCCTCTTTAAAGTCTCCCCTGGCTCTGTGCAGTCCCCGCCATCACCTGTGCCATGCTCGCTGTCGTGGCTGTCCAGCTTCCTCAGAGACACTCTGTCTGGGAACAGCTGCCCGTGGTAGGGCCCGAAAGGTGAGACTGCAGCCCAAGCTCACCAGCCACGCCCTCCAAACCCTCTTTGAAGTGTGTCTCCTAAACCATTTGGTGAGGAAATGTGCTTTCTTCGGAATGTTCCATCCCAGCAACCCCGGAAATCCACAGGACAAAGGGTGCAAGGGTTACTGCTGTTCTGGGAGTCTAGGGAGGCCTGTCTTCCCCTACACCCTCCACCTGCTGTGAGTAGAGAGGGATCCTACAGATCCCACTCTAGTTGTGGACAGAGTTATCCCTAGACAACGGTTTTCTTTTTCTCTCTTTCTCAAGACTTCTTTCCAACAGCAGGTGCTCAGTCTGCTATACAGTCAGGATAGTAGCTATGCTGTACAGTATTTCGGCATCAGTTCCGTTCAGCTGACAGTGGCTGCTCTGGGAATGGTGTTAACAGGGCTTCAGGTCATGCCTTGGCTCAAGAGGAAAGAATGATAGATTAGCAATGTCTGCCCTGAGCACAGGAGCAGGCTTTAAGGCACATGTGTCATTCCTTCCCCCATCTTAGTCCTACCAAAACCCAGCAGGTTTGCAGGTACCAGGAAGCGACCTGTCCCTGTCATATGCTGCATCTCCCTCCTCTTTGTAGCTGGTAGAACTGGGCTCAACATTTTGATCAACTCACCACAGTTTGGGGCTCACAGAACAGCTCTTGTCTAGGAGAATTGCCCGGCACTACTGAGGTTTGATCTCCTTTCCTTTACGTGATACAAAATTCCTTGGTTTATAGTGACTAAGGCAGGCTTCAAATCTAGAATCCTCTTGGGTAGGTACCTTCCACAGCTGATGATGCAGCCTGTGTATTCTTGCTAATATATCAAGCTAAATGGTAGAAATTTCAAATATATAGCTTGAGAAAGTTTGAAAAACAAAAAAAGCTATCAGCACTTGGAATTATTCAAATCCTTCCTATAAATCAAACAAGCAAAAAGCAGTTTGAGTAAAAAAACAGGGAAAACACCCCCAAATAAAACATTTTTGAGATGCAAAATGATTTGGTTCAAGCTTTTAATTTGATCTTAATTGGTACCTGTATTAAGATCCATTTTCAAAGGAAGTCAATTTAAAAACATTTAAAGAAATGTTACTCTTTGGGTCTTACATTATAATCCAATCCTCAGTCTTCAGTTTCAGTTAAAGACAGGCAGCATCAGATCCAGCTCCCTTTGAAACAAATGTGCAGCCTTAGTTGACTGGCAGGTTTAATTAGCAGCCACATTCCTCTTTAATTGCAGGATTATCAGCAAAGACAGCATCTCCATGGATGACTGCATTGCATGTAAATCTGAAGTGAGATACTCAACTATGTAACTTTTTCCAAAGTGGCTCAAACAAATGAAGAGGGATAATGGCTCCTCTGAGCTCTCTGAAGATGCTCCCTCTCTTTTCCAAAGAACTGTGAACTGTGGCACTTTCTAGTAACAAGCACCCCTCTGTAAGGGCAAAGTGGGAGAGAACTCCTAAACACTAAAGAGAGCTCCCTAAGAAATTAATAACCCACCTGAATGATCTGTTTTTCCACTTGCATGATACAAGCTATCAAAATAGTGTTCATCAGAAAACTGCTGACGCCCTTCTAAGGCAGGATGCCCGAGTCAAACTGAAGCACCTACCTTGCTGGCAGGCTGCTCTGAAACGGAGCCTTACTGCGAATGAACCACCACAGCCACTGTCTGCCTCACTTTCAAAGTATTCTTAGTTAGAGTAGCACAATCTGAGTAGCTCTTTGGGAGGCCCCTGCACACCTCTGAGCCCTAATGGTTCCCAGGGCTGCCTTCAGGAATCGAAAGCTCCTAAGCCAGCCACTCTGAGCAAGGGGACAAATAGTAAACAGGCTCTGAAACTGGTCAGTGACCTGGCCTATGTTGTTGGTTCAGCACTGATGAGCCCAATCTCATTAATCCTCACACAACCCCAGGTGGTAGAATGCAGAAGAAACTCTCATTTTTATAGCTGTGGAGCTAGCCACGTGAAGTCTAAATCAAACACCTTTGGTTTTATATGCATTTTGTGAAATTGCTGGGCAGGAAATAAGAACTCTTGCTAAAAGACCAGGGTCATTTATGGAGTGACCAAGTTGTGGTGGTTCACCTAGGACTTCTAGTTTTAGCATCAAAAAGCCTTGCATCCCCAGGCGCACTGGGATGGTATGTTGGCCAGTTTCTAGGAGCCCCAGAAGGGGCTCACATGGATGCCCCAGCAGTACCTCAAAACGTCTGGCAATCAACAGGAGCAACACTGACCTTGCAGGAGACCCTGACAGTTCCCACTGCCCCTGTCCTGTGCAGCAGCTCAAACCACAGGATGAGGCTCTGCGGAAAGCTCCCAGGCAAGCCAGCAAGCACTCCGCAGGCTTTAATCACCCAGACCCGACTGAGGAGCCCTTCTCTTCATACACGGCTCTGAGAGCCAGAGCCTCTGAATAACAGTGATATCTGTGAGCAAAATTTATGAGTCATGTTTCCACTGGATTCAACCTTTTAACCCTAAGAGTGCTTAATTGCCTTTTCCAGGTTTTGTTTTAATAACCAGTTCGACTCTTGCCAATTTTGGCTGAATTGAGAAGCACTGAATGTATGACTGGAAACGGAAAGCTCATTACTTGATACTTGATACAGCTTGTGCCAAATCCTTAATTCATTCATTTCTTTCATTGTGGCATCTTTTCCTACATGATAGAGATTCATGTCATATGTAAAACTTGCAAACTCAAGGGGGGGATCCTCAAAGCTGAGTTTTTATAAAAATGCCTTCCCCCCCAAGACGTACTCAGGGGGAACTCCTGAGCATAAATTACGGATGGCTTGGAATTCTTAGTCCCTCCCAGAGGAGCTCAGCCTTTCTACTGGGGCTCCCGGGCCCCACAGTCCACCTTCCAAAGCAAGCACAGAGCAAGGTGCAGACATCTGGTTCCTGTTTCTGGATTCAAAATTGATCTGCTGGGTGATTCTTGGCAAGTCACTTAACCTCTCTGAGCTTAAGCTTCCCTAATCCTGGCTCACCAGACACCTCTCATGGGGAGAGGCAGATGGCCAGTTAATGAGCAGGTGTTTTGGCGGGGGAGGGCTCAGTCTATGGCGCAGTACAAGTGAATCCCAAGGGGAAAAAGGGGGACAGACGGGAGGTGGGGGCCAGAGGGGACTGCAAATCATAGCAAAGCAGTAGCTAAAACCAAGGAGGATTGAAGTGGGGAAGAACTTATCTGTAGACTCACTCATGTTTTATTCTAAGAAAATGTCCTACAAACTCAGAGCGGCTTTCTTGCTGGTTCGTCAGGGCCTCCTACAGGACACTTACCTTGCTGAAGCTGTTCCCAATTTCCTTTAGCTCACACTGGCCGCGTTCACAGCCCCCTGTGATTTTTGTCCATCCGGGAGCTCTTAAGCACCCCTACGTGGATGCTCCCATGTGTCACGTGCTTTCTGTAACTTATCACATAGAGTTATTTCCTACATTGACTTAGAAAGTTTGTCATCTCTATTTTGCAGGAAAGGACCCAGGCATATGCAAACTCTCCAAAGACAGTAACTGGGTCTTAAAACACTGCTGTTTAAGAGAACCCAGATTAGAGTAAGACTGGGTTAACTCTTCCCAATTTGAGTAAAATTTGTCAACAATAAAATCATGTCCTTTAATGGCATAGTTGGCCTGCACTGGTAACATTGGGGAATATCTACAGGCAACAGACACTTTTGAGCACGTCTCTCCTTTGTTGTCTTACCAAGAAAATGGGTTCATGTGTCAGAGTTTTAGGACTTTCAGGTTTCTAAGTAAGAGCTACTTGCCATCCTCACTAAGTGTAGATACAGCTGTGCTAGTGCACAGAATAGAAATTTAGTCTAATACCATGACACTCTGGTAAAAAAATCTAAGCTTGCACACTTAGCTCAAGGTCCTTTCTTTTAGTTTAGATACTTGTTCAGTAATGTTTGTATGCTTTCACCAGGGGCTGGTACTACTGAGCACCAACCTCAGCTGCCTAATTATCTGATTTCCTTCCCCATGGCCCTAAGCAGCAAGGGAATGGTCTACTGTATGGGAAGTCACCGTAGCTGTGCCAGGTCAGGGTTACAGGTAGGAGGGTGTCTGTAGATTTTCTAAGATTGGACATCCTGACTTGAGACAGCCCTGACTGATAGAAAATCCAGGAAGCTCTGAGGCACCCAGTTTATTGCTGCTAAAAGCAATTATTGCTTAAGTAGTAGCACAGCATTTGCCTTATCTCACTGACTCCATGCAGACCAGTGATCAGAAGCAGCAAAGCATGGTGGTTAGCTAGGCCTACTGTCCTATTGACACTAACCCCTGTGAGAGTTCAGCCAGGCTAGCGTGGAAGTGGCTGATGCAAGAAGCATCTACGTACTGCTAACCTGATTGTTCCAGCAACACCTGAAATTGCTTCTCCAAGGACTCAGGCCCAGTCAACAGAGATAGAGACTGTTTTCCCGCTGATATCTATCACGTTCGGTAAGTGTTGGTTTTCACACCAACTCTTGGCACTTTGCCTATTTGTACATGATCACAACAAATGTGAATGTTGGAATTAGTAGTCCCTGGATAAGAATCTTGTTCCCTCCTGGCACCAGTGTGTGAGCAACTATTGCCACTGTGTATGAGTGCTTAAGCTGTGCCACACTGTTCCCTTCACACGCATTCATGTGACCCAAGGATACACATAGGCCCAAGCCTTCCTCTCCCACAGGAATGCCTGGAGTATCCAGAGACCAGACCATCGGTACGGTCAGCCCTTCACCTATGGCACAGATATTGCAAAGTAGCTTTAGAGAAACTGGGAAACAGCACAAGTGCCATTAACAGATAAAAAGATAAGCAAAGTATGATATCTGTATACAATAAAATATTCTGTCCAAAAGAAGGGAAATTCTGGTACTTGCTACCACATGGGTGATCCTTGAGGATATTATGCTAAGTGAAAGAAACCAGTCACAAAGAGGAAAGTAGTGTATGGTTCTAATTCATTAAGTATTTAAAGTAAAATAGAGCTTTCCAGAGGTTGGGGGAGAGAGGAACGAGGGCTTAATGTTCAGTAGGGATAGAGTATCAGTTTTACAAGTTGGAAAGGGTAATAGAAATGGATGATAGAGACAATGGTGATGGCTGCACAATATTATAAATATCCTTAATACCAGTAAATCATCTATTTAAAATGGTGAATATGGTTAAGATTTTATATGTATTTTACCACAATAAAAAATCTGAGAAATAGGACTTTGGAGAAGTAGTGATTGGAAAAGGCATGAACAGTAATCTACATTCAGGACACAGGTAAACACACAAGAAGGGACATGCTGGGAAAGGGAGAGGAGAAGAATCAGAAAAAGTGGGCCACATGTCATTCCTACAGGGCCAGCTAGCAGGAACGCAGGGTGCTGCAATGGGCACTGCAATGGCCCCTGAGAACGCCACAGGGTGTGAATGCTCAGAGTCTGTTTCTATAAAGATTACGCTGAGTCTTCATGGAATTATGACTTGTGGCTATGGG
>PVJX010014345.1:0-27500 GCA_004027295.1 Dolichotis patagonum
GAGAGAGAGAGAGAGAGAGAGAGAGAGAGAGAGAGAGAGAGAGAGAGAGAGAGAGAGAGAGAGAGAGAGAGAGAGAGAGAGAGAGAGAGAGAGAGAGAAACTCCTGGTGGGGACCTGAAAAAACAAGCTGTGGTGGACCTTACCTTACAGAGGAGCAAAACCACGAGGTCCATAGAAAATAACTAGGTGGGTACAATGTGGGACAAAGCTGTGATCAACCAATAAAATGACAAGTTTAACTGCTTAAGTAACATTGATCCAATGGGGAAGCAGGTCACATAGCCAGTTTACATGCAAAGAACAAAGATCTTTTTAGGAAGAGAAGAACCAGGGGGTTCAGGCCACTCATTGGGCAACTGATATTAATGTTAATTGATGGTTTATCTTTCAGGGAAGCATTTAGGCCACATTATTTTGTCTTTATCTTGAGGTCTGGTCTCCAGCAAATGTACCTCTAGCTACACTTGTACTGCAGTTTCATCCTCTGTATTGACTCCCCTCTCCCCCACTCCCACCCACCACCCCACCCCTAAGACCTATCCTTGTCTGATTGCACATAATGTCTGTACCTGGCTCAGATGTCTAGAATAACAAGCACCTATCTTTCCTGAAGGCCCACATTCTCTTTGTTTGAGCGTATACTTTTAAATTTGTGCCTACTAACTCTGTTTTTGCACTTTACTGACATGTCCTGAAAAATATTTTCTCAACCAACGTCAGCAAATCTGCAAATGAATTCTAGTGGTAGGATAGGCATAGGTTCCTTATATCAGTGGGAATTTCTAGAACTCTGTCAATTGATCAGTGATTAGTAATAATATTAACAAACTGTCTTATATTTCAGTATGCCATTTGAGTACTAGGCCTGTAATATTAGCTTTATATACAGTTTCAGTTAATCCTCAGAGAGACTCATCATGTGGGGATCTTAGGATACCCATTTTGTGGTTCAGCACATTGAATCTTACTATGTAATCAGGCCGTTATTTGTACAAGTACAGCCAGTGACACATGTTCTATTACAGAAACTGAACGATGATTTAATAAAAGTGATAATGGGCATAGTGTGATTCCCTTCCACTCACTGTTAATGAATCATAAAGGGAATACATTTCAATTTCTGTTTTAACATTTCATTTAAGATGGTCATAATGTTCTCTCTTAGCTTGACTAAACTTTAGGCAGATTTTTTCCTGACTACATGCTCTGACCCCTTTTTTTCTTAGTTAGGATGCTAACTCTAAAAGTTTTTCAATTGTAAATTCTCTCTGTTTCTTTGAGCTTTTCACTAGTTTTGCAGTGCAAAAGTGTCTTTCTCAAGCTTCTGGGAGCCATCCTCTGAAATGTAACCAAGAAAGCAGAGAATGTCCTTACCCTCCAATTCCAACAGAAATCTGGAGCCTTGGTCCATCAGTATCCATTAGCAAACAAAGATGGCTTAATCACACTGACCAATCTCCTCCTCTCCAAATCCTCTAGGGCTTCTGTACTAACTCCTGTGCTTAAAACACTCCAGTGTTTTGTTCCAGCTGTTTAAACGCACTCCCCTCCTGCAATTGCCTTGAATAAAATCTTCCTGACCTATTTAACTTGTCCAGTGCAATTTTTTTGACGTATCATATCCATAACTTAAAACTGAATGCAGCTGTCAATGTCCATGAACAACTTAAAAAGCTCAGGAGTAAAAATGACCTCCAGTTTCTAATTATTTATTTATAATTTGACTGGAATTTGAACTCCACACATGCAATTTAATTCTATTTGGCCCATTTAAGCAAGCTTTGCAAAGAAATGTTGATATTACAGTTTTTCAGATATTTTATAAAACTTTTATAAAATTAGAAGCAAAATATCTTCTCAAAATTCCTGCTTTGCAAAATAAAAGACAGATAATATGAAATAAGTAATTCTTTGCAAATGGGAGGGATGACTAGAGATGTAGGGAGGGGAAAGAAAAGGGAAGATATGGTGAACTAAAAGGAATTAATATGCTTTATGCTTTATATACATGTACCATTACCCACAATAAGAGTAATCAATATGTACAGCAAATGTATACTAATAAACACAAAAAACAGACTACCAGTCTGCTATAAAATAAGCTGAATTTTATCACAAAGGTTAGAGTTTGCTAAGGAGATTTTAACCCTTTCAGTTCTGCCTGGTTAGTGTACGTCAAGGTTTAGGTTATCTTTTGTCTCCATATGAGCAATTACTTTTTTCATCTTTTTCTTCTATATTGCAACTTTATCAGTACAATACCAGCTATGCAGTGAAAAAGAACTAAAACAGATTGGTCACCAAAAAGGTGAGACATTTACGAATTGCCCCTCACTTCTTTGACCCTCAGTTCTTTGTGTCTTTGCTGAAAGAATTCAGTCAAGACACATAGGTGGTCATGCAGAAGTACAGGTAGAATTAATTGTGAAGTAGATAAAAGGAGATTGGCACTTCCAAGCAAGAAGAAAGCAATATCAGAAGGCATCTGCCCCAGGCAGCAAATATGGATACATTTTTCTTCACAAGTTATACAGAGGGTGCAGAAAATTTTGATGATTATGATACTTAACAGAATTTTACTTAGAATTTACTTTGGAATTATGAAATATGTTCCTTCCTTTTTATTTATTTTATTACTATTTTATTTATTTATTTATTTATTTATTTATTGGGGGGGTAACCAGGGATCAAACTCATGACCTCATGCTTGCCAGGCAGGTGCTTACAGCACTGAGCTAAATCTCCAGCCCCATTCCTCTCCTTTTCAGATGGTCAGTATTTCCTCAGCAGCTTTACTCAAATAAATAACTTAAGAAAAAAACTAATGAGAGAAATTCTTAATTTAAATCGGATCCCAGCCCAAGATTGCAGGGTCTTTAAAGAACTTTTCCTTTCCTGATATCATTGGGTAGTGGCAACCAGGAATCCTGGACACATTTTTTGGAAGTGCACAGCTAGATAGCCAGATTATCAGAAGTAATGGGCACAGTATAAAACCGTAGAGTGTCATTAGTCTCAGCGAGATCACTTTAGGTCTGAGGCATAACAAATGCTAACAAATGTTTTATGCATTGAAGTCTTTGTTTCTTCTGAAAGAATAAGACCCAAAAGGTACAGTAAATATTGTGAGAGGAAAAGAAACACCTCAAAGGGAAAGAACAGCTGACGGGGAAAAGCAGAAAAACAAAAGGAAAGGAAAAGAACCAAACCACACACACACACACACACACATACACACACACACACACACTATCACTAAGATAATTGTACTATTAATTCTATTAGTTCAAGGGAGGGAACAGTTACTGCTCACTGTGTTTGATCAATTTCCCAAGCCTATATCTGATAATCTGAGCAACTTTTTGACGATGACAGTATTCAATGTCACATCCATTGTTAAATTCCTATCGTCTTGTCCTGAAATCGAGTATCACTATTGTTTCCGGTTTATTGTTGTTGTATGTTTCTTTCATTTGTTTTTTCTGTGTATGTATGTGTTTTCTCTTTTTAAAAAAGTCTTTGTTTCTTTACTTAACTAGCCAAGCACACTATTTTAGACACTCTCCCTCCCACCGCCATTCCCTCCAGTTTGCTAATACGTAACTTCTGCCTAACAGATCCATGCATGAGTTTCTTAAAATGTCCAAAGTTTGTATGCTGTATTAATAAATATCTTTGTTTTCAACTTAGCCTATCACGTCTAATCCATTTTGTTTTATTTTATAAAATCGTTCTGACCATTTTACTAGTGAGAAGAAAACAATGGCTTTGTTTTCTGGAAAATTTGAACTAGAATGATGATAAATTACACCATCGAATACAAGTTACCCATCTCCAATTTAAAATGAAATTGAGAGAAACTTGGCTTTGTCTTCCAAATTCTCTTCTATCATTTCTTTTGGTACCAGTACAGAGCCATTCATTTCAAGATGAATGTTTTGTCTATGAAATAGATACAATGCAGTATGCTATGGGCAAGTCTGGGTGCCTTCTCAGGGAAATTTCTAGCAAAATGAGATCTCTTACTCTTGAGACTGTTTCATGAAGAAACCTTAAAATAAAATTTAAAAGCAATAAAAATATATTTGCAATTCTAGAGTTAACTAAAATAAAATAATATTTTAAATAATGTAAATATGTATTTGAAATTTCTTACATTGTTACATTGTTTAAACTCTATTTTAGTTCAGTCTATGAATGTAAATTTATTTTAAATTTACTTCCAGTTGTCCCTATTACTCCACTAAAATAAGCTTGCTAACTTTTCAGATCTTTTAATATACCAGTCAAAACCAATGTATCCTGTATTTATTAGACATCTTCTTTTCAATCACAAGAATGTAGCATATTCTATTATGGTACTGATATGTACTTTGTATTAAAATTATAACCATGTAGCAGAGTCCCTCCCGGGGACCTCTGATTCCTGTTTTCGCAGATGTTCCCACTGTTGGGGCGCCAGGTTTGGATGGGTAAGCTGGTGAAGCCCAAGCTGTAATAATGTGATGATGACTTTAGGATGACAGCAAAGTACAGAAATGTGAAATTAATGGTTTTACATTCAATAACTTTGTTTATAATTGAACTGTGTCATTTTCCAGGTGAACACTGTTGCCTTAGATTTTCCGGGAACCTGTGTATAATGATATTGCTACTTCTTGAAAATGGCATCTCATTAAGATAACCCTTCTTGCAGTCTTACCTTATAAGGCATAGAAATGAGGCAAACTGAATCAGGGAAGAATTTTGTGGTTGGATTTAAACACATAAAATATTAATAAAGTGAAAGAGTCACATTGAAATAACCTGTTTACAAGAAGTCACTGGAAATGATATATAAGAAATACATATAAAAATGAGCAAGAATAGAATTTACAAAAATGTAGCAGCATTCAAACATATAAACAACTCATAATAGACATGCAAATTAATATAGAGTGGCAAAGCATGGAGAGAATTAATATTTAGGGTATGTTCAGATTTGTGGTTGATGCTATTATTAAAGACATATTTTTCTTTTTGAATACGTATTATCTTATGATTGAAGACTAGATTGGATCTATTTTAACACTTGTAGCTTTCTTATGTATGTAGTGCTTCTGGTTACAATCATAAGGAAAAAGTAACCAATGTGATTACGCTTAAGCTTTCTTTCCTGGGTTTTGTTGTTGTTGTTGTTGTTGTTGTTTGTTGGTTTGTTTTTTTGGCCAGGCAAGTGTGGTAACATTGAACTATATACTTGGCTGATTGTGCTTTTAAAATTAGAAATTACTAACATTTGCACACCTGAAAATACAATGTAAGGGTCACATTGTAAAGACCTGACAAAGTTTTGTCTTCCTGAAAAGAGATTTCTAGAACACAATATGATTTTTGCACTTAAAGTTTAGCATACTTAGCCTTCCCCTCCACACACACAAACACTTATTTAAGAACAGAAGTTAAGGAACGCTCAGATGTACCATTCCTACAGAACGCTCAACTCCACTGCCTTGACAATCAGACCCAAGACACTGGGCTCTGATGGACTCCACAACTGTGGATGCCATACTTTGGCTCAGTCACCACCAACTTGGAGCTGGCTCAGCATTTTCCCCCTTTATATAGGATAACAGAAGTGCCACCCAAACAATGGAACTGATCTTAACCGAAAGGCAAAAGTCTGGAAACGGGTTCAATATGGCTGCCTAGAAGAAGGGTCACATCATAGAAGCCAAACAAACAGACACTGGGAAGGAATGCTCTAAAGATCCAATGTTAGGGAGTAGAGGAGGATCCATGTAGGAGAGACTTAGAGGATAGCAACAAGAAATTCAGAGGGAAGGAGAATCTATCATAAAAGAAAAGAGACATAAGATGGATTCACTAAACACACTGTGGTGACCATGTCTGAGTTCTGTTTTGAAGATTCTAATCCCAAACAACACTATTTGGAGACAAATGCAGAACATTCCACAAGGAAGAGAGAACTTCATGGAATAATCAGCAGTTGCAACCTGGAAAGAAAATGTGGATGCTGTTTCCAGAATGGCCTTCTATAATGAATAGTTGATGAACAATCCCAGTCCCTCACTTACTGCCGTAACTGTGAGCAATAAGCTCACGGGGAAGTTGTAGAGAAGGGCTCAGCTTTCAAACCTGAGTTCCTTAACCAAGGAGGTAAAACGTCTTTACAAAGAAAACTACAGTACTCTGAAGAAGGAGATTGAAGAGGACATCAAAAAATGGAAAGATGTCTCCTAATCCTGGTTAGGCAGAGCCAATATAGTCAAAATAGCCTTACGTGCAAAACTATTATACAGATTCAATGCAGCCTCCAGCAAAATACCACAATATACTTTACAGATCTATATAAAACAATCCTAAAGTTTGTATAGAGCCAGCAGAGACACAGAATAGCAAAAGGAATTTGGGGCATAAGAACAAAGCAGGCAGCATAGAACACCTCACTTTAAGCTATACTACAAAACAACAGTGATAAAAACTACATGGTAATAGACCAAAAACAGATACATGGATCAATGGACCAGAATCAATGATAGAGAAACTTTCCAAGACATATTCATCTTTTTGATCTTTGACAAAAGGACTAAAAGCATATGTTGGAAGAAATATAGACTATTTAGCAAGTAGTGTGGGGAAAATTTATTATCTGTTTGGAGATTTATAGTGGGACTTTATCTCTCACCATGTACTAAATTAAAATAAAAATGGATCAAAAATCTAAACATTGAAAGGGAAATATTAAACCTACTGGATCATAAAATGAGTAAAACACTTGAAGACATAGGTATAGGAAAGGATATTCTAATCAGAAACTCAATGTCACAGGAAATAGCAACTAGAATCAACAAATGGGATTATATAAGACTAAAAAGCTTCTGCACAGCAACAGAATCAATCAGTAGAGTGAAGAGACAACCTATAGAATGGAAAAAAGTTTTGTCAGCTACTCGTCAGATAGAGGACTAATATCTAGAATATACAAAGAGCAAGAAAATTTGAACCTCTTAACATTAAAGACCCACTCAAGAAATCAACAAAAGGACCAGGAACATAGCTAAGCAGCACAGTGCCTGCTTGGCAAGTGTGAGGACCTGAGTTCAATTCCTAGTACCAAAAAAAAAAAAAAGAAGAAGAAAAAGAAAATTGGTAAGAGAAATGAACAGACACTTCTCAGAGGAAGAAATACAAAAGATCAATAAATATATGAAAAAACATCCAACCTCTTTGGCCCTGCAAAACAATGCTAAGGTTCTATTTTACTCTGGAAAGAAAGTCAATCATTAGGAAATCAAACATTAGCAATTGCTGACATAGATGTGGTGAAAAAGGTACCACCCTCTACTGTTGGTGGAAATGCAAACTAGTACAACCATTATGGAAATCAGCAAACTAGTACAACCATTATGGAAACTTCTCAAAGAACTGAATGAAAAATTCCATATAGCCCAACTATCCTCCTGGAAAGTATCTTTCCCAAAGGTCTTAAGTCATCTGTTGATGAGTACACAGGCCACTTCCAATATCTAGCCAGCCCTCCATATAAATAACATACCAAACATGCTCATAATTTTAAAAATAACTATATTGGAAGTAGAAATGATTTTGACTGTAAATAGTTACAATGAGAATAAGAGATCGGTAAGTTTAATCTTTTCTTTGTACCAGGGATCGAACTCACAACCTCACACTTGCCAGGCACGTGCCTATGCTACTGAGCTAAATCCCCAGCACAAGTTCAATTATTATAAGCAATTTACTGATCTGTGGTTTATGTAGCATGGTTAATTATTTAATCAATTAGGGATAAGCACAGTGACATAAGAGCCTGCCTAGCAAATGCAAGATTGTGAGTTTGATGCCCTTCAGTTCAAAGACTAAGTCTAAAGTCTAATACTAATTCAGTTAGTACCTCATTTCAATTTCTGCATTTTGCATTTCAAATTATCACTTTGTTTGTATCCCTAGAAATTAAGATAAGACAGATCAGGGGGATGAGGATTTAGCTCAGTGGAGCATGCACTTGCCTCATAAGTGTGATGTCATGAGTTTGATACCAGGTACAAAAACAACAACAACAAAAAAGGATACACGTATCAGTTTTACCCAACTCAGCTAATAACTATTGACTAATGGCCAGATTGTAACAAGTGGATTTGATTCAAAAGTATTTCTTTTTTTTTTTTTTTTGTGCCCAGGATCGAACTCATGACCTCACATTTGCCAAGCAGGCACTTATGTCGCTGAGCTAAATCCCCGGCATCAAAGGTATTTCTTAACAAAATTGTACAGTAAGTAAACATTGTTCTACCAACCATTTAGCAGATATGACTTCTCTTTGAGCTAATTGAAATATTGTCAAAAAGATTAACAGGGCTGGGAATATAGCTCAGTGGCACAGAGGTGGCCTGACAAAAGCAAAGGTCTGAGTTTGATTCCTGGTACCCTCCAAAAAGAAAAGAAATTTTAAAAAGTAAACAATGTGGGAATCATAAACATCTTCACCACTACAAAACTTCCCCTTGGAAGAAAATTCCCTAAAACATCAAAACCAAATAGACAGTTCTGATGTGCCCTGGGACTTGATTACTGTTCCATATGTTCAGAAGTGCAGAAAGAGTTAGATCTGAGCTGACAGCTCGCACTAGCCAAATGGAGTCTAACAGAGGAGATAACACTGAAAAATAGCACATCTATTTCTCAGGGTGCTTGGCATAAGAACTTTTAGGAAAACAAAACATCAGGTCTCCCTATGAAGCCCTAATAACAAGAGGGTAATTGAAAACGATAGAATTTAGCAAGTGTCACTTAGCTTTTCTGCAGCTACCTCACTGGGCAGTATGAAGTATACCAGTTTCTCAGTGGATCTTTGTTCAGTTGGAGCAGCAGTTTGATGCTTTATAGAGAAAGGTTTGGTTTGACACACAGAACCATTCTACACATCAAAAGCTATTAAACAACTATCTAACATCAAAATATCACCTACATAGAAAAGATTATTTGAAACCTATGCAAAACATCTCTACTACAGTTCCATTACAAGTATGTTTGCCCTGTTACAGATGCCAGTTCAAAAAATGGAATTGTGGGACTGAAATATACCTGATAAGTTAATTTCATTTAATTGTCTATAAAATTAAACAACATAGATGCTGATGCATGGTAAATGTTCTTTATTCCAACCTTCATTCTTGTTTATAGGACATGACATAGTCAAAGAAACCATAATAAAAACTAATTTCTTAAGTGTAAAGTAACCAATAAAATAAAGTACAACATACAGCTTTTGAATCTGAAAAACAGCAGTCAGCCTTACAAGATAATTTAAATGTATTTAGTGCTTTCTCACATTTCCAGTGTTTCTGCTGTATTTATTGTCTCATTACACTTGAAAACAACCCTGGGAGGTAGCGTATGTAAACATTGCTGTTCTCATTGTATACATTAGGCAACTAACAGTGATATAAATTATTCAGAGTTTACATTTAGTGGATAGCAGAGCTGAACTTGTTAATTTTGCAATACTTTCGTGTTATCAGGGAGGAACTGTTTCACTAGGAAGTTAGTGTTATAAGAGATAAAATTTAAAAATAAGACATAGTGACCTTACTGGAGGAATAGGTAATTATTATGTAAAATAAATTACTCATGTGCCAGCAAGCCTTAGCAACTACTTAAATAGATGTGACTGCTATTCCTTCTAAAAATCAAAATAGATAATAAAGGATTATGAAATCCTTGGTTATTTTCTCAAAGTCATTGAGGAAAATATTTTTGTCATAGCTAATATAGAACCATAGCCATATTAATGAGTCATTCAATAAATATTGTGGGGCTGGGGATTTAGCTCAGCGGTGCAAGTAACTGCATGGCAAGCATGAGGTCATGAATTTAATCCCCGGTACCAAAAAAAAAAAAAAAAAGAATAAAAATAAGTATTGTACTTTAAAGGATTGTAATTACATTGTATCTTGTATCCTATGAAAATGTTTTCTAATTAGCAAGAAACAATGACAAAATGTACTTCATCTACATGTTTTTGCTCTTTTCACATCTTTTGGTTTTTCATGTGATATGAGCTATATTGATTCATATGTATGTAATCACTCTGATCTGAAAGATTATAAAGATTAAAAAAGGAAACACTATTCTTACATTCAAGAAGTTCATATTTTGTCATAAAATAAATGTATAACAATGTAATTATTACATAATATGAATGTTCTAATAGACATAGACCATTTCGATACAGAGTAGAAAAAGTGGATAGAGATATTCAAGAATTAGAGAAAAAAGATTTGTGTCTTTGACTTTAAAAGAGTAAAAATGAATAAACTGTGAGTAGAGAAAATAGAGGATGACAACATAGAATTTAAAAAATAAGAATAACTATATATTGCTAGTACACAGGATGTTCAGAAGAGTAGGGAGCTTGGAATAGACAAAAGTTGCTTTGGGAAAAGTTTGTTAATCTAAGACATTTGGACATGTTCTTACTAAGATATGAAGTTTTCTGAAGATTCTTTAATTTTAGTTAGGAAAGTTGACATAATCAGTCCTAATTTTAGGAAGATTATGTTTATCACTGAGGATACAGACACCTAGGATAAGAAGGATAAGTAACTCCCTTGACATCTGGGATTGAAATTTTCACCTCACTAGTGTTACACTGTACTCCTTTCCTGCTTAAGGAACTATTAAAAAGTAGGGTGAAGACCTGAAGTAAGGGAGATGAAGACGTAGGTAGTGAAAGCTGTTTTTGTGGGATCAGTTAAATGTAAGAATGAGGCAGAGGGTAAAGTTTGCTGAGAAATTAAAGCAATGAAGACATAAGTCTTTACTATAGCAGAAAATGATCAATATTGGGAAACTGATTTAGTTACATGTTAGTGAGATCTGAAAGTATACACTTTTCATAAGCATCTAAATTACTGAGACATTATGTATGTTTAACATATGTAGGCTTATTAATGGACAGTGTTAGACCTAGTGCAGTTAACTCAGATGTCAAAAGAATTTGGAGCAAACAGTCCTTAAATGAATAAAATTTTTTAAAGAGTAGCAAGAGGCTAGGAATTGATTTGTTTTATCAGTTTGCTAATGCTGTACCAGAGAGTAAGTAGAACATCAAAACTTTATTGTTTCACAGTCTTAAAGACTGAAAATCCACATAAATGGGAAACACACACACACACACACACAAACACACACACACATGCAGAGGATATTTATCCACTACAGCTGTGGCTTTGGAGTTGGAAATTCCACCAAGGATTATTTACAATGGCATCTGAGTCAAACACAGCCTCAAGGCTAAATTTCTTCCTCAGTGGCCCTCAAAATTTTCTCCCGGGCCATCCCCTGGTGATATGAGGGCTACATATTACATAGCATGTTTCTCTCTCTAAATTGTACTGCTTTAAATGTAATCACATTTTAAAGATTCCTGTCCTGCAACAGACAGAGTGATGTTGGACAATGCAAGGAGGCCTCACTGCCCAGGCAAGGTGACCCCTAAGAGTGACCAGCACATCTAAGAGCAGCAAAACTGAAGAAGGAGCCAAAAGGTAGTTCAGTAGAGACGACTGAGAAGTGTGAATCGCAATTATGGTGATACGGGGGCAGTTGTGCGGTGAAAGCCCAGGGAGTCATGACTGAGGGATGTTTTTGTTCTTGTTCAATGTACTAGAGAAGACAGAGGTATCAAAATGAGTTCTCCATTATAGTGTATCCATTATCTAAGAGCCAGCGATGTTCTTGGGAGTTTAATGAAGATGGGCACAAGATTTAGACAGGAATAGATCAAGGAAAAAATATTATTTCCTGCAATATGACCAGAAAAAAACCCAAACAAAGCTCTGCTAAAAATAACTAATAATGCTTGCTAAAACATATTAAAAGTAATCATTCTAAATGCTTTGCTGATCTGAAAAGAAAGTCAAAATCAATATCCAGAGGCCTCAAGACAAAGTAAAAGTAGAAGTTCAGAGGAAGAAGCATCCTTGAGGTTAGCTTTGCCTTGGAGTTTCCTTCACACTCTGGTGGCAGTGACCTTCCTATCCATGGTAGTGCAGGACAGAGACCAGACTGAGGATGTAAGTTAACAGAAGATGGTGCAGAAAGTGAGGGTCCAAAGGTGACCTAAAAATAAACTAAAACACAGGGAAGACAATGTCCAATTTGACTTTGGCTTTAGGCAGAAGAAAACAAGAAAGAAAAGGAAAACCCTTACATGAAATCCAAATGCATGCTTTAATTTCATGAGAAATTTTTGCCTGAATTAGATCTATTATATGATTTGAAAATTCTTACTGTGAAAATGGGATCTAAGAGTGTTAGTATAGTCAAAAATTGGCAAATTCAAATACAAACCTTTAAAGGATGCCAATGTAGACCCAATGAACAAAGAACTCGTACAGATGAAAGGATTTGAAACCACAATAAATAATCATGAAATGTACAGGAATGCTAGGCAGAATGAATAAAAGCCAGCCATTGTAACAAAAAAGAGAAACCAACAAAGACTTTAAATATTGCAATGATAACAAAAGAGAAACACTATGTTTAATGTGTTTAAAATGTTAAAAAAAATACAGTTATAAATACAAGAAATACTAAAAGCAGCCAAAATGTAAAGGAAGATCCCCTTCCATCCCAGTCAAGAGAAAAAATGGCTACCATCAAGAAAACAAATAACAAATGTTGTCAAGACTATGGAAATGAAAGAACCCTTCTCCGTTGTTGCTTGGACTATACATTCCTGCAACCACTATAGGAATCAGTATGCAGATTCCTCAAAATCTAAAAATAGAATTGGACTCCTTCTAGGTATCTTCTCAAAAGTGTTAGCGGCATTGTAACACAGCAATGTGTGCATACCCACGTTCGTAGGTGATTCATAACTGCTAAATCTTGGAAACAGCCTGTATGTCCTTCAACAGATGAATGGATAAAAAATATAATGGTGTTTATATGAAATGTGGATAAATGTGCTATTTATGCCCAATTTTGTATTCTGCCATAAAAAGGACAAACTTGAATTTTTTGTAAGAAAATGGATGCACCATAATATTAAGTAACTCAGATGCCCAAACTTAGATATCATATATCTCTCTACATGAAACCTATATATATGTAGTATGAAATAAAAGACAGGTAATCAAAAAAGAGGAAAAAAGGCATTATAACTTAGTGCTATGTATTTAAAAGCTTCTCTTGACTTAGTACAACTGTCTTACATTTTTTATATATTCTTCAGCCTATTAGTTTGGCCTTCAATCAGTATACAAGATAATTATCTTTATAAGGTCTTACAAGATACATAAATTAATTTGATACTGGAAAAACAAAAGGGGGTGTTGGGAAGGAAGAAAAGAAGGGAACTGAAATGTGTTATGTACATGTTCCACTCTCCTATAATGAATGTAATCACCATCTACTACAAACATGTACTAATAAATGTAAAGAAAATGATATTTGACTTAACAGCAAAAATAGAATCCAGAAAATAGATGGTTAATATTTCTAAGAAAACACAGCTATCAATCTCAAATTATTTGTGCATTACAAATATCTTTCAAAAATAAAGTTAAAGTAAAAACATTTTCAAAGATATGACACCTGTTTAAGTCACATACCAATAGGAGTTTACTAGAGAGATTGTTAATGGATGAACTTCAGGAAGAAAAAAGTTCCACAACTAATATAGAAGATGTGATGGCAAGTGACAAATAAATCTTTGTGAGTAAATTTATACAAGTATTAATTGTCTAGCCGCATTTGCAATATCCAGTATGTGGGATTTACAGGTAAAAACAAGGTAAGTCTAAAAAAGCAGGCAAAAAAATATAAGTCAGGGTCAGGGGTTTAGCTCAGTGCTTCAGCACTTGCCTGGCAAGTGTGAGGTCCTGTGTTCAATTCCTGGTATCAAAATAAAAGAATACTAGTCATGCATAGGGAGATGAAACAAGGTGTTCCAACACCTTTATATTGTTTGAAACTTAAGCTAAAAAATACTTTTTCAAGAAATACGATTTTGAAGATTTGAAAAGATAGACATGGTTACGTTTCTAGCAGCTATTTATTTTACAGTGGATGACAAAATATTTAGAAGAATAGCAAAAGAGTGTATGCTACCATCATGACTCATTCAGCAGTCATCTCACAAACACTTACCAGTACTTGCATGCTAAGCATTTATGTATAATTGCTAGACACCCTGACAAGCACAAGCATCACAGACACAAGAGCAGTTGCATGACAATACTTGTACTAAAGACATTTGTAGAGGAAGCATCTCATTAAGCACTTGGCAGCCTTTGTAAGGAGATTGGATGTTATTAAAGGTAGAGGGAGATATGATAGAAAGCAAGGGAATGACATAATGGAATGTATATTTTAGGAACTCACTTCGGGTTAGGATAGAGAATATGGTTTCCAACAATTAAGAACTTTCATCCTATCCAAAGAAGAAAGCTCATTGCCTGAACAAGGGACTAGTACTCTGTACTGAAAGAAATTACAAATTTGAATATGTGAGTACTTACTATCAGTAATACTAATTCAGAAGTACTGATACAGAACTGATTTAATTATCTGTGAGAAAATTTCAATTCTCTTTTGAGTGGATGCTAGAATTATATAAGCAAGTTCCTGAATTTGTAATGGATTCATTATCATATATACAATTATGAATCGATGCGAACAGGGAACAGTTGAACACAGATGTAAAATATGCTTGTAAGCTTTAAAATTTAATAAGTCCAAACATGATAAGCATAACAGTGCTAATAAATCCCTCAAGGATTTTTTAAATGGAATCTTGCCCAATGAAAGACACAATTTACCAAACAATAATTAAGGAGAATATTTGTTGAAAATCAAATTCCATGAATAGACAAACTTTTTAAAACTCATAGTTCACTTTTGATTTTGAACTTTAAAATAATGATGGGAAAAGTTAAAAGTTTCAAGGTTTTAGAGTGTTGTACATTTTCTGCTTTAGAACTTTCTTTTGAAATGCTTTATGTGAAGCTGAGTTAATGATGTCCTCAACTCTGCAAATTAATCTAATGGTCCTACATCAATGGAAAGAGCCATGGAGAAGGAGAGAGACTGAACCTCAAGAACTATATCCTGATCCCACCCCTACACTGTGTCTCATCTCCAGCTTTAGGTTTTGAAGGGTCTGCCCAAAATGTGAAAGGACAGATCAAAGGGAAATGCCTGCATGGATCAAGAGTGTGGCATCAAGCTTCCCTGTCCCTCTCATCACTGAGGTTTCCTGAATCTGGGAAGATGGTCTGTCCTTATTTGTGAGTTGGTCCTGTGTAAACCTCTAGTTAAAACAGCAAGCAGGAAAATTGCTGTGAATAATTAGGCTTGCATGATTTTAGAAAGATAGGCACACAGAGTAATCTAGGAATACAGCAAAAATGTCCATACTTGAAAATTAATACCAGTTTTCAGTGTCAAAAGTCATTGTTTAAAAAAAGGAAAAAAGTCATTTGAAGTCATTTCTGCCATTCTTAAAAGAAGCTAGGAAACCAGAGCCATGCTTAAGAAGTGAATTTACTATATGTGTTTACTTAAATATTTCCAAAATATTATTTTTCCTTTTCCCCTTTAAATTATCATTTTTGATAGAGAAAATCATAGTTTTCTCTTTAGTTTGTCAAGTAGTTCTAAATGTTCAAAAAGAAGTAAACATTCGATTCTTCAGAGAGTGCTCCTGAATAGTCTTTAACAAATAGAAATCAGAAAAGAACTTCTGAGAAAATAATGTTCAATTTGTTGGTAGAAAAGTAACATAAGACAGAAAACCAAGATGAGGATAAACGGAAAACAGGAGGGTCCATGCAAAAAAAGGAGATGAGTCAAGACAGAGCCAGAGAAATGTAGGAGATACAAGGAATGTAGAAGATATGGGCTTTCGGAGACAGAAAACACATCTTTGTCATTTTTGAGAGAGAGAGAGAGACACACAGAGAGAGACAGAGAGAGACAAAGAGAGACTGAGATTGAGACTGAGACCAAGACCGAGACCGAGACCGAGACTGAGAGACAGAGAGACAGAGAGAAACAGAGAGAGAGAGAGAGAGAGAGAGAGAGAGAGAGAGAGAGAGAGAACCAGCCTGCGAAGTGTGGACTTAACAGTAGTCATGGAGTAGCCCTTGAAGGATTTTAAACAGGACAGTGACAGCATCAAATATATGTTGGAGGAAGACAAAACTAGGAACAGTGCCTTGGAGGGGGAACGAATGGGAAAGAAAAATTCACTGGCTTGCCTTCAGTTTATGAAATTTCTAGTGGTATCTGACAAGCAGAGACAAGTTTAATTTCAACAAATTCTGTCCTCTCGTACAGGCCCTGAAAAAACACAGCTCTGTGATGCCAGGAATACTTTGAAAAACTGAACAATGTTTAACTGCAGTCATAAGTTATTTTATAGGGCTGATAGTATGCCAGTCCACATTTTTATTGGAGTTATCAATACTCAAATTCACACAAAGAAAGAGAAATAGACTACAGACATTTGTTTTCTGTTTTTTCTGCAGTTATTGCCCATTTTTATTTTTTGCTATGAAGGACTGCATCTTGAAAGTAAAACCTACATCTTAAACTAATTTTGAAGTTTTGTCTATCTTTCTACTTGCATCTGAATTACTGAGAAAAATTAGTATAAATCAAAGGAAATAACCACATATACTTATGAAAACATCAAATTTATCAACAGATTGCACAACCAAAACTAGAATGCAATAACAGCAGAAAGAAATTTCATGTGACAAGGACAATTGGTTAACACCTCATTGATTTATGTAGTGCTTTGTTAAAGAATTACAAAAAAAAGTATTTCAATTGTGAAAAGAGGAAAGAAAGTTCCAGTTTATGTTATAAAGTGACGGGGAACTACTCTAGTGCAGCTGATGAAAGAAAACTTTTGCAAATGGCATCCAGTGAAAGTGAGGAAAGTTTAGTCATATGTTCATACAACAATGGTTACTGTCAAATAAAAAATCATCAGTTATTAAAAACATAATATCTGTGTTTGTTCCACCATTAACTTATTATATCACTAAAGAAACTTCATATAGTGGCCCTGAAGCAAGGACAGCAGATCACTGTAGCTGCTGGTTTCAAACAGGAGCCTAAAGAGAATTCTTTCTGTGGTCTGTTGGCCATTTCAGAACTTTGGAAATGGAATGGTCAATTCATCAGAAAGAAATAGCAGGTGAGTATGGCGGACTTTGGGGGGCCTGCAGGGGAGACACCCTGGTGCCTCGGGACCTGCACCATGTGGTTGAGTCGGGGTGCCAGGAGAACAAGGAACCCCTCCCCTCTCTGGGGGGCAGCTGAGAGTGTGGCAGACTTTTGGCAACTTGAAGGAGAGAGACCCTGGCGTGTCGGGACCTGCACCATGCAGTTGACTCGGGGTGCCAGGAGAACAAGGAACTCCTCCCCTCTCTGGGGGGCGGCTGTGAGCCTGCCAGTATGTGGGCTGAGAATCAGATATTTCATGTTGTCCTGTCCCCTGCCCTCTGTCACCCCTCGCACTCCCCCTGCTTAACAAGTGGGAGCCAGTGAACTACACATCCTGTGAAAAGATTGGCTATGTTATTTAGTATGAGCTCTCCATATGCAAAGATAAGGACAACCATTTGGAAGAAAACAAGAGACAGTATGACAGATAGTGAAGATCTCTGGTTGTCTAGCTTTGAAATTTATGCTTTCTTATTGTCCCGTTCTGTTCTGTTTTGTTGTGTTTAATTTTACCCCCTTTTAAAATAAATTTTTTTTCTAAAAAAAGAAACTTCATGTAGCAAGTAAAAACTTAAAGTGAGTGATCTAGATTCAAGACAATCTTTACAACATGTGTTTCCATTTTGGGAAAGATCTTTTCTATGGTGGTTTAACAGATTGTTCACGTGTTTCTACTACTTGATTTTTTCATCAATTGTCATAAGTCTGAGGGGATGGAATAATTGTAGTGTCTTGTCCTCTGCACTTAAAATAGGAACGTTTGAAATTGGGAAAGTATTAAGACATCTACTGTGGAAAATTGGTGGAATTTGTGGTTTTTTTTGTACTAGGAATCACATTCATCAGCTTGAGATTGCCAGGCAGGCACTTATGCCACTGAGCTATATCCCTGACCTGATGAAAAACATTTTAAAGTACCTAAGAACATTGCATGTTTATAGAAACTTTAGAATATTTCATGTGGGGCTGGGGATTTAGCTCAGTGGCTTAAGCACCTGCCTGGCAAGCATGAGGTTGTGAGTTCAATCCCCAGTACCAAAAAAAAAAGAGAGAGAGAATATTTCATGTGAAAATAGACTTTTTGAGTATATAGGCATTTGCCTTATTTTTCAGAAAATCCGAGAGATTGAACTTTAATTACTACTGGTCATATACAATGACTTTTAAACTTCACCATCTCATTTTTCTGTGCCATTATCAGTTTTCCTCTGACTAGAATTTCTCTATTTTAAAACTGAAATGTTTGAATGAATGATCACAAACATTCCTGCTGTTTTAGGACCTCAGCCTTCTGTAAAATATTTTTTAAATAATATTCTATTTCCTTTTTCAATACTTAATCTATCTTATAAGTTGTATTTGTAGACTAGCAATGGGCATGATGAAAAAGTGATCTTCCATAACTGGACCAGAAGAGACAATGTGTCTGTTCAGAAATTATTCAAAAACCATTTAATATATAGGATTGTCTAGATTATGTCAAAGTAATAATCCAACACCTCCATGGCTTATGCTACCAAAGATTTGTTTCTCACTCACATATGTCTAAAATGATCTGTTGATAGGATTCATTCCCCTGTATCTTGGGCATTCAGGCCAATATAGGGTCCACTACATAGGAGTGAATCATAAAGAGTATACGACCTCCTTGTTCCTGGTCACAAGTCGAGAGTACTCAGCACATTCTTATCCTGCTCTTCCAAGTTCCTGTGCCTGCCAGTGACCCCATCCCCTCAACTGAGACTCCACTGGCCGGAATTAGTCCCACGATCCTGCCTGACCAGAAGGGAGTGTAAGACACAGGAGCTGTATGAGATGAGTGCTAGCCTTGCTTCCACACAGCCACAGAGGATCAGTGGGTAGAAAGTATCTCCCGCTAAGTTCAGTCTCACACTTTCCTGCTGGGCATCAGTCCGGCCTAATAAATTAATTCATTAGCTCCATGGACCAACAGAGGCAAAGATGGTACAGATGGAATGAAATGGGTCTAGCTTGCCTTTTACTTTAAAGTGCTTACCTCAATAGCTAAGAAAACATTTCACAAGACTAATCAAAAGACGTGGGCAATTGTAGAGTCTGTTTATCCATCCAATTCTATGCATGTGAATATTGTGTTTTGAGCCTAGAAACATCTTAGGTGTGTTTTAATCCTTATCCTTTGGGAGTACACCATTTAATTTCAGGGTCATTGCCTAAAAACAGGCAAATAGCTGAAGCCAGAATAATCTGGATAAGATGAGCAAAGATGTCATTTTGTTGCCTCCTTTTACATGTTCCATTGATAGCATAGCTGTGTTTTTAACACAAGCCTAATCCTCAATTTCAGTGGTAAAAGCCTATGTCCACTATGGATGGTTGTTTGCTGGCCATGAGGAGGTACCTGCTGCATACCTTGATTGTCATTGTACAAAAAGGACGATTGCCCATCTCGGCCTGGCTACACTTCCAGTCTACTCCCAAGGTTAGGGTAGATGCTTCCAACCGCAGGACACAGCCCGCTACTATGTTTTCCTAGTTATTCTTTTTTCCTTTTTTAAAAAATTGGAACAAAAATTATAAAGAAACAAACAATACTTAAGATTTTGTGGGGGGTTTTGATGTTTCTTTGTGAATCTAATTCTAACACACCTCTTCTATTGTAGCTTGTTTTATGAATTCCACATACATAACCATGCTTTGATCTATGAATTTTAGGCAGGAATATTCAAAAGGTTTGCTCTCTGAAGTTTGGTCTAGCACTCTTACCTTTTGTGATCTGTCTGTTCATACCACATTTGCTCATATCATTAATAATCATGAAATAGACCTTTGGGTGCCCTGTGTCTGTACTTAACTACCCCTCTAAACTTTTCTCCATAGATCCTGTGTGATAATTCCAGTACTTGATTTATTTTGTCCTTTGTTGAGCCAGTGTCTTTCAACATAGCTCTCTTAAAAGTTGTGAGTAGGGCAGAAGACTGGGCCACAATCCATTAAGAACCATTTCCTAGTCTAATCTGGCTGGGTTTCTGAATGCTTGAATCTGAATTTTTGAGGAAATGAAACCCTCTGAATGAACCTTTAGAAATGAATTCAAGAGCTCTTTTTTGTATGTTCATGACCTGCAGCTGGGTATGGGAAGGTCTCTAAGGCCAAGTCAAATTAAAATGGAGAGACATATATTTTTATATGTTATCACCTAACATATAACATATCTGATTCTATATTATATCTCAGTATAAATTTCTGCTACATCTGAGTCTTCAGACAAGTGTTATTTCAGTGACTCACTTTAATATATCAGCTATAAAATTATGGGAAAATTGTCAAGTATTAGGGCAGCACATTAAATGTGTAAAAATAACTTCCAATAATGGTAGCAGTATCACTTAAGTTAAAATCCTGGCACTCTTGTGATTTCTACCATCTTTGTCTTTCCCTGGTAGGGTAATTGATGACAGTAGTGTTAGTAAAGTGTTAATAGATGAGAACTAGAACCAGTGAACCATTAAGTAACTTATTCAAGCTGATGTAGTCACTAATCAGTAGAGTCCAGGCCTCCAGGGGAAGTGAAGTCCCTTTGACAGTATTAGAGGCAACTATCTTTCCTGTCTGATGATTCTTTTCCTGTTGCCTGTCTTGGCTGTCATGCTCAATGATATTCAGGCAGACAATGGACTTTAACCTATCACAACCCTATAGCTTAACAAGCTTGGCTTCCATTGACCTCTGATGCAGCAGTTTTGTCAACTGCTCTTAGTATCACATAATTACTATAAATTACAGAGTGATCACGGGCAATGTCAGATTCTGCTTAATTACATTCGTGCTGACTCCAAGAATGCCTTACTTTTCCTAATTGTGTTTTATCTGAAATATCTCAGCATGGTGTGAAAATTTTTCTACCTTTTTTATATATCTACCTGGCTTTCATTTTTGTCATGTAAAGGCTGCCTCCTCTACAGTTATGACAAACACTTGCTTTGTTTACCTAGACAGCTCCTTTCAAAAGTCAGACATACCCAAGAAAATAAATAAACAGATCTTCATATCCTCTAGTATACTCCACTTATTCTATGAAAAAGAACAAAGTTAATGGTGTTGTCTTCATGTAGCTCAAATATGAATGAGGAGACATGATTAAGAGTGAGTTAGTGCATATCTAAAATGTTTCATAGTTTTATTTTTCTCCTTTACTTAAGGCAACTTGATAGTGTATCAGTTATCTGATATCTTCCTAGTCTATCAGAAGTATGAGAGCTTTTTTCAACCTATCCTCTTGAGAGAAAACAGGCAATAGAGAAAAGCAACTCCATGATTGAAAAAGGAACCTTCAGGCACTATCTAGAGTTGGTGATAAGTCAGGAAACTAGAACAAGGGCAGCCTGTCTTTGTCTTTCAGACTGATTTGAACAGGGCAGCAAAATGGGGATGGTAAAAGAATCAGGAAATGAAAACATACTACTTTCTGGTGTTCCCTAGTGAAATTTCCAGGGAAATTGCCATTTTCAAGCTGTAGGAAAGGATTAAGTAAATACATCACAATGCTGCAGAAGAAACAATGTGAAAAGCTCTTTTGATTTCCTAAAATGGGTAATTACTAAGACTACATTTGCACATATAGTGTTTCCTCTTTATTGCCCTTAATTTGTATATTTTATTAATAAGAATATACCAGTTAGGTGAGTTAAAAGGGACTTAACCCTCTATTTGAAATCTTGAGAACTGAGTCATTAAATAATAAATCTAGAATATATGTTGATGTTGATAAAGTCATTACAAGTATAGGCTACATTATTATTATTGTCATTATTGCAGGGAAGAGTGAGTTCTGAAAGTGATCATCAAAAGAACTTGCAGAAAGGATGTATTATTGACCTTTTGGGAAGAACTGTTTCGAGTTCGAAAACACAGAGAATGATTTTAAAAGTTGGAATTATTTTTAGCTACTTTAATATTGTCTCATTTTGTTTTCAAAAAGTTAGGGCCTAAATATCTTTAAAACTCTATGAGTATATTCCAGATTCAGGCCACGTTGATGGATTTGTGTCACTAATGAAAATTCTAATACTGATAAAAAACTGTAACATGGAAAGTTGCAGGTAAAGTTTCTGGTATGCATCACTTCCTCCAATCACCAAGAGACTAGTGGAGTTGGTGGCAGTGTGAGCTTTGTTAGCAAAAAAAGCATTGTTTCAGTTAGCACTGTAAATGGAGGAGATGACGAGGTTGTCACACTTTCCATGGCATTTACTGGCTTTTACATGCCTAACATTCACTAACAGAAATGATAAGAAATACGTATTCATCAGTTGTACTTTGCTTTTTTATTTTACTAAATATGCAATGTTTTTAAATATTTGACTTAATAAAGTAATATATATATTAATAAAGTAATATACATACTGTCAGAAGTATGACATCAGAAGGTATTCCTCCTTGAAGTCCACGTAAATAACCTCTGTTTGTCTTTGGTTTCTCTCTTTCATTTCTGTTGTCCTGTAGCATCCTTTTGCTGTCAACATAACAATTTTTGTCATCTGGCATTATTTTGTTTGCTTTTCTCAAAATGATTTTCTATACATCCTTCCCATTAGGACAGGAACCCTTGCTCATCAATACACAGGTGGAACTTTGCACCTAAGGGATTTAGATGTTGACTGAATTAATGAATAATCATTTGAATATGACCTTGAAGTGAAATTAAGCAATTAATACCTTTTCATAAAAATGAAATGTCTGTACCAAAAATTTTATGTACATGTAAAAATGTTATTATAGGTTTCATCCACTCCAGAGATAAAACTTGTGAGCCAATTTTCTTGATATTTTGTTTGGAGGTCTATCACATGGAGGATTACAGGAATCTGAGAATTCCTTTGTGTTCACTCTTTCTGGATCAAAGAGATCAAGAATCCTGCAGAGCTGTATTTTTAAAAAGTGTTTTATTTCTAAAATTAAAGAATGGAAAAGGAAAAGAACAAAGGACCTCTCTATGTTTTTTATTCTTAACACTGAAATTCAACATACAGGCTGCTATTTTAAGCTCCTAGTTGCCTTTTGTGCTATTTTTGAAAGCTTCACACAGATTACGGGAGAGATTGGTAGTGAAAAGTCCACTAAGAGCTGAGTTTTCATCTGTGACTCACACCTGGCTCCATCACATTGCACAGTCATAAGTGGAACTCTAAGATCTTTGCGCAATGAGATTAGGTATGTCACTGTGGCACTTTGTTCCTGGTTTCCTAGATACATTTCTTTTTCAGAGAAGCACAGTACATGCTAGTGGGAATACATGGATTTAATGTTAGCAACACATTTTTTTCTTTTTAAAAGTGACTTTAGTTTTCTGATATTAGATATAGGTTATGTTTCATTCAGCAGTTTCTACTTATAATTAAGTACAATTAATGAAATCTGATCATCTGTTTCCTGTTACTACCAATCAAATGTATAAGTGTTTTTTCAATCTTTGTTTTTATTGAGCAAATAAAATTTCAGATGTTGATTTTCTTTATCCTGAGCTACTGCAGAAGTTGATCCTTCTGTGATTATCTCAAGCTGAGAAGATACACAGATGAGTCAGGGAGAGTGTGATGTTGACTACACACTTGTTAACAAGGAAATAAGAAGTAAAAAAGCATATACTAATTAAGTCCTTCAATTCTCGGGTCAAATTCCCATGGTTATATCACCTAAAAATACACTGGTCTTCATTTTCTCCCTCCAAAATTCATGCATTTTTTAAGTGACAATATGCCATTATTTTTTAATTTTATAGGAAAAAACACAATTTCATAACAAAATAATAGGAAAATAACAATAGCTAATATGCTATGTATAGTTATCTTCAAAGTAGTTATGTAGTGTACAAAATATGGGCCTAAAAATTCTCCACATGACATTAATACAAACCTTTCTTTTCCTTGAACTAGGAAGGGGGAAAGGAAGGAAGAGAAAAGGAAGAAAAAAAATACACCACTATATTACATTGTATTGTTGGGGAAATGCCATTTGAGAAAGAAACAGAATAATCATATATTCATTGCTTTTATTTTTCCTTCATGTCAAACATAGGAACATTTATCACTAAGGATGAAATTCCTTATCTCCATGACTTTGGTCAATGTCTTAAAAGATTTGATTCTGACATTCTTCCTAAGAAGTATCTAGGCACTCTGACATTAAAGCTTGCTTATTACCCATTCTCTGAGTTATTATTGAAATAACTTAATTCTTCTGGGCATATTTATTTGACTGGCAGCTCCTATTTAAATAGAATTTGGAAAACAAAACACACTTTCAGTGTAGTATTGATATAGAGAAGGAAACTCCCAACCTACTACATGTACAGTACGAGCTTATGTTCTCTAAAATCTAAGAATAAATTTTAGGAACAATAGAGGTTAAGAGCAGAATATACTTACTGAGAAAGGGAAATCTTCTGTATGACAGAGACAGAAGGGGTCCTGAATGGGTTGCCAGGGACTCTGTCTTTTCTAGGGACTTTTACAGATTAAAATTATGGGGTGAGATGGGTTCAAGGTGGGGAAAATGAGATGTGGTTGAGGTGGGCAGAACTATGGTTAATCAATAAGATTAATTGCTCAGGTAAAATTTTTTTTTTTTTGCTCAGGTAAAATTGATTAATTCGGGATAAAATGGGGAAGCAAGTCACTTAGTAAGAGGGCATGCTTATCAGCACTGACGCTTCCTGTAGGGGCGTGGAATGGTGACTCCTGACTTCCTCGGGGTGATAGCAAACTATTTAGAATACCAATCCTTTGGATATGGGTGCGTTAGTTTATTCTTCAGTCTTAAGGCCTGGGCCTCAGCAGGAGATGTTTTTCTCTCCTACAGTTGCAAGATATCTGGACTTCTGTACTGGCTCCTTTGAGGACCTAGCCCTGTCTAACTAACTCAGCTGCCTGTAAGAGTATGAAGCTTATTTTTTATGACAAGTAGTTTTAATTCAAATTTAACCTTTTTTAACTTTAGCTTTCTTGTTCTTTTTACTGTTGGTATATATTTGAAATACATAATAATCATATGCCTCTTGCAGTATTGGTGTTAAGGCAGCTGAGTTCGATAGAAATATTATAGGCAGTCAGACCGGGCTGAGCCTTTGATGGAGCCAGTGCAGAAGATGACATACCTTGCAACTGTAGGGGAACAGATACCTCCACTGTGGGCCAGACCTCAAAACAAAAAGATAAAATAAAGTCGCCCACATACTTTCTGAGGCTAAGCATCAGGAATTGGTATTCTACATAGTTCTCTATCACCCTGAGGAAGCCAGGAGTCACCATCTCAGTCCTCTACAGGAAGAGTCACTCTCTATGCATGCCTGCTTGTATGCATGCCCGCTTGCTACCTAGTTCCCCATTTGCCCCGACTTAATCAATTTTACCTGAATGATTAATCTAGTTGGTTGACCATAGTTCTGTACCATCTTATGACCATTTATGCATGCCTGCTTGTACCTCGTTCCCCACTTGTCCCTGATTTAATCAGTTTTGCCTGAATGATTAATCTTATTGCTAGATCTTAGTTCTGTCTCACCTCATGCCCACCTGGCAAGTTCCCCTGTTTTCCCCACCATAGACCTGACTCACTTTGTGGTTTTGATATAGGGTAATGAAACTCCTACCTACAATGAAACTCCTACCTACCTACATACTCCTACCTATAATACAATGTCCGGTACGAATTCGTGTTCTCTAAAATCAAAGAATGAATTTTAGGAACAACAGAGGTTAAGAGCAGGATATATTTATTGAGAGAAGGAAAGCTTCTGTCTGAAGAGGGACAGAAGGGGTCCTGAGTGGGTTGTCAAAGACTCTGTCTTTTCTAGGGACTTTTATAAAGTAAAACCACAAAGTGAGGCAGGTCTAAGGCTGGGAAAGCATGGGAATTTGCAAGGTGGTCATAAGATGTGCAGAACTATGGTCAACCAACAAGATTAATAATTCAGGTAAAATTGATTAAGTCAGGGCAAATGGGAATGAGGTAGCAAGTGGGCATGAATACAAAACAGCGACTCTTCCTGTAGAGGATTGGGATGGTGACTCCTGGCTTCCTCAGGGTGGTAGATGACTATTTAGAATATCAATTCCTGATGCTTTTCCTTAGGAAATATGTGGGTGCATTTGATTTATCTTTTGTCTTGAGGCCTGGCCCACAGTGGATGTAGGTGCTCCTCTACAATTGCAAGGTATGTCATCTTCCGCACTGGCTCCTTCGAGGGCTCAGCCCTGTCTGACTGCCTATAATATTTCTATCTGACTCAGTTGCCTGCAACAGTTTTACTTGATAAAAGTCTCTTGACAGAGACTAGAGTGTTTGACAACCAACTAGAGACCCCTTCTACCTCTTTACCAGATAGAAGCTTTCTTTCCCTCAATAAATATATTCTGCCTTTAGCCTCCATTGTTCCTAAAATTCTTTCTTCAATTTTAGAGAACACAAACTTGTATCAGACAGCTAACAGTTTGGGAGTTTCGTTCCCCTCTGTCATTGGTACATATAGATAGCACATCTCAATCATTTTTACTTCCTCTCTTCCTGCATCAAACCTAGTCTTTATATCTTTTTGCTCAACAACTGTCTTTGAATTCATCTGTAAACATTAGGTCCTTTTTTCAAACTTTCCTATTATCTCTCATGAAACAGTTTTTAACTTACTTTGTTCATTAGTCTTCTCCATGTGAACTCCTCAGAAAATGAAAAGACATGTGTTTTCATTTATACAATCATTGAAAAACTTCACCTGGGTATTATATTAATACTCACTGTACGAGTTAGTAAGACAGTTGTAGATTATCTTGCAATTCAATGCTTACACTTTAAAATCATAAATTTTTGAAACCTTAGAACTACCTCAAATCTATACAGTCTGCTCACTAAGTCCAGTACTTAGGCTTGGTTTGTTTTAAGCTGAATATTTTTTTTCATCGTGAACTTTTCTTTATTCTTATGACAACTAGATCTAGAAATTCTTACTGTACCTTTGCAAAAGTGAAAAACAAACATATTTTACATGTGTGTGCTATTAGAATTTGATCCAGCTTCTTTTTTTTTTTTTGGTACCAGGAATTGAACTCACAACCTCGTGCTTGCCAAGTGAGTGCTTACGCCACTGAGCCAAATTCCTAGCCCCTTTATTTATATTTTTAACAAAATATTTCAAATGCATATTAAATTTGATAATCCAAGGTTCTTCTTTTTGTTTTTCACTCATAAAACATTAGCAAGAC
>PVJX010014345.1:30000-45130 GCA_004027295.1 Dolichotis patagonum
TCTAGCCTTTAATTAATAACACTGGTATGTATGAACTTAGGCATACTTCATAACTCCTCCAAAGCAAACTTTCCCTTTCCTTTCATGTTTTCTGGCTTTTTGGCAGTCTTCCCCAGCCACCAGCACTTCCTGAAACCCCTTCAGAACCTATACATTGTCAGGTTTTCTTACCCACAGTATAAACAGTCTAATTTGGGTAGGTAACTCCAGGGTAAGATCCCTTATCTGCAGCCCTGTTTATCTTTGTCAGTTAAAGAACTTCCCAACACTATTTTCAGAGTAAAATTTAAGAGTTTTTAATCATTTATAATTGCTCAATTCATAGGCTAGATGCTTTCAAAAAAGTAATGAGAAATGGAAAAAGGAAAGAATAAAACAATTTAAAGCTTTTACAGTATCAAGTTTGTTTATGGCATTAGAACATCTATCAAACTACAGTTTGTGAAATTCTTTACTGGCAAAGAATACAGTCATCACTACTTAGCTTCTATTTGGTAATAACACAGATATGATAAGTACTAGTAGTTTAAAAGACTGTTGTAAGATAGTAACTGTTATTGTTTCCTCTTTTCAAAGAGAAAAGAAAGATGCTCCAAGGGCAGATAAAAAACTGTGCTAGACTATGACAAATCTGAATCCAAAGATTTTGAAATAGTGACACAGAGCATTCATTAAAATAATCATTAACAGTTAATAAATTCTGATATGTATCAGAAACTCTACAGACTGAATTCCCTTAGGATTTTGAATGAATGAAGAATTGATGCTCAGGGTTCACTTTCCAAGTCCAAACTCAAACTAAAATTTAAAAAAATCTAAGTGCACAGCTAAGTTTAAACAAATTTATCTTGCTTCTCATTCCTAGTCTTCCCATGATCAAAAAACTAGTTTTTCAAGTAAAATCTGAAGTGTAAGGATACCATGGCTATTTTACTTCTACTGAATTTTCTGAATAATTAAATAAAACAGAAATTTGCAGTATACCATAAAAACAGCAAATTGAATAGTCTAAAATTTTCTTAATAGTCTCAATCAAGCTTTCTCTATTGCTAATGATCATGATTTTCCAATGTGCAGTTCTCCAATTAATATTGGGGCTCATGAGTCATGTCCCATGATGAAAGAAGCAATGTGACATGAGGAGAGGGCTGATGACCACTCTGTTTATGAAAGTAATATTCAGTCTTTTATGCTTAAAGAGAGCAAAGACATTCTTAGAGAAGGCCAAAAGATAGTCTGAGAAAAGTACATGTTACACTTAAGCTGATAGCGTTGGGAATGGATCTGATAGGCTTGAGGTGATAGGCATGGGGACACGTGGGAACAGCCCAGAAAATACGCCTGCATCCTGCAGCTGCAAGACTATGGCCTCCTCCACGTCATGCTGCAGCGTCCTTAGCTGACTCTTCAGGAAAGGCCACGTCTACAGCTCAGCTGCATTACTACAGTCCTACCATAATTCTAGCATTAGAAGATGAGCTTTGTGGAGCTATTGGGTTACATTTCATTACATGAAACCAAATCATTAGAGGTACTTAAGCATTTTAAATCACAAATTATAAGTGGAGAGTAGGGTCACTCATATTCCTAAACTGGAAAGCTACCAAAATGTCTAGCAACACCCTTCTTTACACTTACCGCCGTTTGTGTCTCCTTATACATCTGCTCCAGTTTTCTCTTGGTGTGGTTCTCCTCTGCTCACTGAGCTGCGGGGTGCAACACTGCAGCTAGTGAGACACATGTATGTGTCATGGACACTCTTTTCCCTCTTATCTTTCTTTTTTCTTTTATATAGAACTCATTGGGAAAGATTCTGACTCAAGTTTGAAAAACCCACCAACATCTATCCTTCTAGACAGCTTTTATTAGTACACATTTGCCATGTATAATGATTTCATTCATCACAGGAAATTGGTATATGTCATAATCACTCGTGTAAGCCACTCTCGAGATCATGGAATACAAACATAACTACAGATGTCTGCAACACAAATTATTGTCCTATTAATGCAGGGAGAAGGCAATGGGTCAAGTGCAGGAGATACACGTAAGTTATTTCAAAAATGTATACAAAGTTATATTTCTTAAATTGACAATAATTAAATGACTTTATTCAGACATCATTTGGTGATAACTGAAATTGCTCATAGACTCTATACAAGACAGAACATGTTACTTAGAAGTGAAAATAATAATTTTAATAAAATGTATGACTTTTAAAAAATTTAAATTATACCTTGTTGATATATTTCAAGTAAAAATGTATTTATGCTTTCTCAAAGTGACTCAAAAGCTACTACTTTCAAATGACCTTCATATTTCTTGGCACTATCCCACAGGAAGTCTTCTGATTTCAACTGAATATGTGATAACAATCATGCTGTCTCACATTTTGGCTTTTTCTTACTACATCTTTCTAGGTTATCAGAAAATCTTGGGAGTTTGGAAACACCAGGACACTGATATGTATATCATAATATAATGTCTCCATTAATTTAAAGAAATAAAATCAACATGTTAATAAACTCAAAGTTCTCACTAAAATAGATGAAGCAACTTCACATAGGACCAAAAGGAAATGATACATTCATGACACTAATTTCTGCAATGTATGTCTCAGTAGATATCCATACATTCTCAAAAAAGCTTCGTTTTTAATAATCAGACATTATCTCTTGCCCAGAAATGAAAAACTTCCCATTGTACACCCATTCTTCATACCTTTGCGGAGAACTAACATGTTTTCTAATCCTGTATTCTCTACTCCAATGGTAAATAAATCACAAGAAAGCCCGCAGCTGTACGTGTACACACACATATCTGGATGTGAGTTCCGGTTTCAAAGTTGGCTCATGATTGATCTTGCCAAGTACTCAGGCACTTATTGTTATTATTTATTTATTTATTTATTTGTGGTACCAAGGATCAAACTTGCAACCTCACACTTAATAAGCCAACGCTTGTGCTGCTGTGCTAAAGCCCTGGCCCCCAGGCAGTTATTATTATAAGTATTTAAGATATATTTGCCTATTTTATTATAAATGTTGGGAGTGAAAAGGAGCTAAAGATCATTTTCCAAGACTGCAAACTTTTTTACAAATTTGAAATCAGCCCTCTAGTGCAGAGTGGTTTTTGCAAGGGAATAGTAAGTGGATAAATTGTTAGAGTGAGGAGTATTTGCTCTAAGGGTGAAAGGACTTTAATTTGACCATTCATCATCCTTCTCTGCTGATCCTTTGCTCATGTGTTTTGCGATAGACTAGATGTGTAACTGAGGACATAGAAACAGTTAGCTTTCTTATTGCTAACATTTATAATCCTTCTAGAAACAAATTCTGACAAGCAGAAGTTTAGTGGTATACCCGCTATTCATTTCTTTGAAGTGTTTCATGTATACATTACTTACATCTTATTGTGTGTGTTAACAAACGCAATAAAACTGAATTGCTGATGGCAAAGCTGAGCTGCCTTCTCACAAATCAGTAATAATTAAGACAAATCATTTATCTTTCAATAGATTATACATACTCAGAAAACTTGGGAAAAGATATGACACTAATATTTGTGGTTAAAATAATGAAGTCACATTTTATTGAATGCATGAACAAACGTATTTAGAGCAATACAAATACTGAAATGGTGAATTTTCTACATATGCACATTGGAAGAAGGGATGAAGGGGGCTGAAAGGGGGCAGGGTCTTCACACTATTGCCTAATCATGACTCAATGCAGTGGCCAGTCTGTGCTCTGGGTGAGGATTCCTTCTCTATCCACTCCCCCCAGGAAGACTTGATGAGAGCAAGTACTGCTACATATAATTATAGTCAATAAATTTCTATTGCTGACAAAATGCTATATTCATGGGTTTACAATGTAATTACAACTGAAAAGATAATTACATGGGTGTGGGTTTTTTTATGCAGACCACATAAATAATTACATAAAACACATCTTTCATGACAGATAAAGAGGATATGGTAGATTTCTTCCTGAATGAATCATTATTACAAAACAAGTAGCTTTCCTATGGGATTTATTTCAGGAAAATACACAATTGTACAATCTCTGAGCATTTAGATATGATTTATAAAAGTGAAGTGACTATATAATGGAAAAAATCATTTCAGAATCTCTATAAGCAGCAGAAATGTAAATTGACAACTGTAGAAATAAATAGATCTGTTCTGAGCCTGCTGCCCACACTGCAGCATTGAGCAAGTTCAGTATTGAGATTTTTGTAGTTCCATTGAGGATTTTTTTTCATTTTTTTCCTTTTTTCCTTCCTATTCCTTTTGCTCTTTTTAAAATCTTCTTTTCCTTCATTTTCTGTCTGACTTGTAACATATTTTTCTCCTCTTTCTCCTGTCAAATTTTCTGTCTCTTGCATTTCTAACTCCATCCTCTGGTCAATATTTTTTTTTTAAAAAATGAGAGATTTGAATTAGGATCAGGCAAGTGTCTATTGTTAAGGACTAGACTATGAAACACCAGAGCTTAAGTAATAAATATATAGGTTAGGGCAAGATGTGATTTTTTTTGACTTATAGTAAAGAAGGAATATATATACATCAGAAGAAAAGAAGCTGGATTATGTATAGGGGATTATACGGTAATTATTCAAGGTAAAGTGGAAGATTATATGAAATAAGACATAGTTTCATAAAGAGAATTACAGAGAAGTTTCTGAGAAACCAATAAGTATGTAAATCTCTTAAGTTAGGAATGCGTGCGTGGCTTTTATAAAATAAAAAGTGTAGCACATTTTATTTAATTGTAAGATAACACAGAATGGCAGGAATGTGGTGGTTATCTCTGTACAAATAGACTGTTGGGGACCTGGCTACAATTCCCACCTTGTTCTCTCTCTTCTCCAGGCAGCCCCAGTGACATTTTCATCCTGTGAAGGCCTTCTCCATTTCTCCACTTTCCACTCTAGGCAGACTTACCTGTTCAGGCTAAAATTCCAGGTCCAAGGATTTCATGTCCCTGTTCCAGACATCAGTTATCAGGGACCTGGCCAAGATTCCCAGTCTTCCAAATGAGTGTGTAGGGAAGGCTTAAATAAATGAGACAAGTGTTATGATTTTAGGGCAGGAGGATCAAAACCTTAACACAAAGAATGTCTCTGGGCAGCCCATATTTATTTAGTTTTTCAAACAAGGAAGGGGTTAGAGTGGAAAATGCAGGAAACTGAGCAGGATCTTGGGGGTGTTCAAGGACTTTTCCAAGTAACAGATTATGTTAATTTAGGAGAAGGGTCTTATGTTAATTTAAGAGAAGTATCTTAGGTGAAAGCCTGCAGGTAACTTTCACTACAGGAGAGAATGCCTACAGCTAGTCTCTATCTTGTTAATTGGGGCTGGAGCCAGGTGTCCTCTGCTGTGGCTTTATCTTGCCCTTTGAGATGTCTCTTTGTTCTCCAGTCAGCCATGCCACAGCCCTGCACGTGTGTTCCATTTCCAGCTTCAGTGCTCCCAATGACAGACTTTCCACCATCCCCAAACAGCTTCCTAGTTCTATACTCAGGGATCAGATCAAATGCTGTCATGATTCATCTAACCAGAGGATATAGTCTCAATTAACTGTTATAACAGCCAGAGCTCTAACACGCATTTCAGCATTTAGCATATGCCACTTGATAACGACTACCATCATTTTTTTGGTATATATGTCATTTTCCCATTTGCAGATCAATCTAAGTCACTAGTTTTGTCTTGCACCCCTTTATTTCTCTTCTAGTGTGTAGAAGAGTGTCTGACACAGAGAACATACTCCGTGAATGGCACAGAAGTCTCACTCTACCAGTGAAGCCACTTTAGTGACTTGCAATATTCTCAAGAGAAAGAAGGCACTCATGGTATTAAACTTGCACAAATATAAAAGTGATGTCCTATAGTTTTATGCAAATAAATTGTTATGGGTAGTTCACGTATTTTTGATAGGTATTCAAACCAGCCTAATGTTTTTCTAGCAAGTCATACAGGTTTCAGACATATTTTTTTTTTCAGTACTGGGGATTGAACTCACAACCCTGCACCTGCCAGACAGGTGCTTATGCCACTGAGCTAAATCCCCAGCCCCATATCTTTGTTTTGTGACGATTGAGAAAAAATCCTATCCCATTCACATAGAGGCCCCATACTAGGATGACATTTATCTTTATACAGCAGAACCTGCTCATATGTCATCAAACTTTTCCTGGCATCTAGGATAAAATGAATAACAAGTAAATTATGTTTGCTCCCTCTCTAAGGATAATTTTTCCCCAAACTTTCCATTAAAAATATTTTTGAAACTCACTGTTTGATATATTAATGTATACTCAGTGTCCACACCCTTGTACTTCCTTTCCTCTTTGGATATGCACTATATTCTCCCACAACATGTCTTAAAATATGTCTAATACTACATAAAATAGGAATCTTACAAAATATTTGAAACAAAAATCAATTGTGTTAAAATAAATATAAAAATCATATATGTGAAATGCCATAATTCCCCTCAAAAACTGAGAAGAAGTTTTGTAGCCCAAAATCTTGTTTAATCTTTTTTTTTTAAGGCAGGGTTTCACTATTTGGTGCAGGCTGGCCTGAGCTTACTTTGTAGCCCAGGCTGGCTTTGAACTCAAGGTGATCCTCCAGCCTCAGCCTCCCAACTGCTGGGATTACAAGTGTGTGCCACCATGCCTGGCATGCTACTTTAAAATAAATTTCCTAAATGTAACTTCAGGACCCATCATGGATATACAATAACACATGCAAGGATATTTGTTGAAAATATACCTATCACATCCCTCATGCTCCACCAGATGCCCAGGCAGAAGCTGACATCTCAGTCACTGTAAATCCAGCTGTCTCCTTCTGCTTGTCTTTTCAGCCATACCTGACTGCTCGTGCATCCTTGAACCTGTCATCATCTCTGAAGCTCCAAGCCCTTCATTCATATTCTCAACACTGGCTGGAACTGTGTCTCTTCACATTCTATTCCACTTCAAGTCCCGGATCAAAGCACCCATTTCTGTAACCCTTAAGCCAAAGTTCCTCCCCAATATCCAAAATTAACCTTCTCCATTTCTTTCTCTCTCTATTTTTTTGGCACAGTATTTTTTTTTCAAACATATTGGATAGCACTATATTCTCTCTCTCTCTCTCTCTCTCTCTCTCTCTCTCTCTCTCTCTGTCTCTCTGGATTATGGGTCTTTGAAGGTAGATATTTAGTATTTTTTACATTCATATCCTATTATTTATACAATGCTAAGTACATTATCAATCTGAGAACAAAGTAACTTAGGATAAATGGAAGATTTTCAGCTCTTTTGTTGGGATTAATACCAGATTTTCAGTTCCTCTTAAGACAGTCTCCTGTTTTAACTGCTGCTTTAGCATCCAGCTCTTTCTTGATTTTAAGACATTACTAGTAAGTTGTACTCAAACTCACACTAAATCATGCCTAGGCAGAACCTCTGGCCTTTCACGGAAGGTCAGCCCTAAACTCTTCAGAGGGAGGGGACTCCTACTGTCCCCTCCAAGTTCCCTGAAGTATATCCTGTAGTGTTAAACTGAATTGGACCCACTTGATAAACTCTTTCCTTATTTTAATCCATACACCATAGAATTTCAAAAAGTTTATTTGGGGAGAGTGCCAGGAAACTGAGCAATAGATTATTCTCTGTCTAAAGCAATTTGAGAATCTGTGTATTGTCTTTCCCTCCTTATCTCTATTGTAGTTTCTATTATGAAAGTAGGAACCCTGCTTTAGCTATGAGTACCAGGAGACTAAAATAGAATCCTTATCCAAAGAAGCATTCCATACATCAACATGAATAAATCAGTCTATTAATAAATTTTCCTGATTTGTCCCTGTTGTGCTGCCTTGTTGAGTCAACTTTTGAAAGATTCACACAATCACTGTACTCAGTAATATGAAATCAATGGTATATTCAGATATAATTTAATCAGTGTAATGTTTAGCACACACTCCCTTGATGCTTGGTATGTTTGACTGTGTCAGTGCCAATTACCTAGGCATGCAGTGGATTTTAACTATCTTTCCAACTTTTCTGGTAACAGCTATAAAAATTTCATCTATTTTGTCTCATCTTTTCAACTATCTTGGTCTTTTTTTAGCATACTGATTCTATGAGTCAGTATACTCATTATCATTCTCTTATGTTACCTTTCAATAATTTAAAGGTATTCTGTATTTTAGTTCAATTTCTTAATTAAAACACATTTAATAATGTAGCAAAGCATTAAAATGGGAAAACTTGAATCTTGCCACATGAAGGCTTGTTTTTAATTTAGAATAGTCTTAATCTTTGGCAATGTTAGTGCCACCATGCATCCATCATTATTTTTTGTCTTCAAGGGTAACATGACTTTGCTAAATTTCTTTTTACAGAGTCTTTCTTTTAAGCTTTAATATTATAAAGCTTTAAAATTGGCAATGTGCTCAATAAAAGGTGTTATGTATTCTTATTTAACCCATATGCAAAAGAAGAGATATGGTTTTGATATGAACCTGTTTTTAGCATTTTGTTATTATCAACAACCAAACTGATGATAGCTCTGGTAATGTACCCATGGATCCATGATAACTTACATAATAATAATAATAGGAATTATATATATACTTACATTATTGGTTCTGGGGATTGAATTCACAACTTCGCACTTGCCAAGAAGGTGCTTATGCGGCTGAGCTAAATCCCCAGCCAGGAGTGACAATATTTTGAAGAGAACATGTTATGTAACTCCATAACTAACCAGGAAGAGATACAAATATACAGAATTTTATGAGGATGATAGATTCATTTGTGAGAGGAAGGGGAGAAAGTAAGAATTGATTGCTTAACACTGGTTTCTTCAGGAAAATGTATTAATAGACTGATTTATTCATAGTGATGTATGGATTGTTTCTTTGGATAAAGATTCTATTTTAGTCTCCTAGAATTCATAGCTAAAGCAGGGTTCCTACTTTCATAATGGAGACTACAATTGAGAAAACTTATGTTAAATAATAAATCAAATAACAGTATAAATACAAACTCAATCTATGTCCTTAAATTAAATTTTGTGAAAACTGATTTACAGAGGAACAAAAGTTGTACAAAAATTAGTTTTAACTCCTGACTTAAGAAAGCTTTCTAAATCAGTGAATTCTATGCCACAAACTCACTGACATATACCCACAAACACACAGAAGTACTATATCACAATTATCATTTGCGTTTTATCAGTTCAATCTTAGTTATAAATTTGAATGTAGCTTGGAATCTACAGAAGTGTTCAATCTCTGTTTGTAATAAAGATTATTGCTGCATAGCACCATTATTGTCTTTAAGACAGCAGAACGGTTAAAAGCAGACACCAAAAGTAAGATTGCCTGGGTGCCCAACCCTGTGCCATCACTGTGCTCTTAGACAAAATACTCACTGGCCTTGGCCATCAGTCACCGCATCTGTGAAGGAAATAGCACATATTTTATGATGTAGCTTCCAAGTTTAAGTAAGATAGCATATTCCAAAATTCTTATATATATATATATATATATATATATATATATATATATATCTCCAAATGATGGCCACAATATCCTGGAATGACACACAGACTGCCATCACCACCACATCCAAACTAAGTTGGCATCATTTCCTTCTGTCATTTTGAAGAAGAAAAATCACCAGTGTGTTTAATAAGAAATAGGAGTTTTGATTCATATTAATATCATGGAGAAGTCCAGAGACATAATAAAATAAATAATGCAACTTTGAAAATCATTTGTCTCAATCTATACTTCATAGACATACATTTATGAAGGAGTTTGAAAATAACACATTCATAAATAAACTTGCCAAACATCAGACTTAAATGTACTTCTAATTGCAGGAATTAAACTATGGTAAATATAATGGGACGAGAGACAGAGGAACATGACAAACAACATGAAAAAAAGAGCCCAGCCAATATAACTGAGACTGGGGGGATTTTCAAGAGAAATCACTAAGCTTCTTCAACACAAGGAAAAAGTGAGTAAGAATGGGAAAAAGCAAGGGAGACAAAGAAGAAGATTACATATCAGCATACTTAAGAAACTATCAGCCAATATATATACATTAGCCTTGTTATGATCATGATGAAAGTAACACAACAAATGAAACATAAGTGAAAGACAATTAGAAATTTGGAAAGATTAGATATTTCTGAATATTTTAAAATCAATATTTGATATTCAGATCTCCTAACCCTAACAAAGACATGTCTTATAAAAGAATTGGTTACTTTTAAGAGCTACGTATTGATATATTTACAAATAAGAAGTTTATAAACTATGCAACAGGGAACAGTTGTGGGGAGAGGTAAGGATGACTCAGCATGGATGACAACTTGTCAACTGCACAGTAAGAGTGATGGATACACTGGAATTTATTGTACTATCTATCTCTCTGACACCTTTTTTAGTTAATTGTATTGGAGCATTTTGATCTATATAATGATCATATTCCTCATAGGGAATTTGTACATATACATAATATATCTTAATTCTTTTTTGCCCTTCCTCCTCCCTTCCTTTCAATCTCTCTTCCCCGCCTTGTTTACAAAAGTGGTTTTTTTTACATTTTTTTTTTACTATTCTCTGTTTTCTTTTCCCTTTCTTACTCCCCCCTTGTTTGTTCCTTTTCCAATCTGAACATTTTCTTTCCAATATCTGTTACATTTTGTCATCCTTATTTACTCTTTCAGTTTCTCACATCAGAGAAACAATGCAGTATTTAAACATAAGTGTCTAATATATTTCACTAAAGAGTATGATCTCAAGGTCCATCTATTTACCTGTAAGTGTCTCAAGTTTACCCTTCTTTATGGCAGATTAGTTCTCCATTGTATAAAAAATATTTTTTAACCATTGATTCATTGATGGACATTTGGGTTGTTTCCAAGATTTAACTATTACAAATTGTGCTGCTATAAACATGGTTGTTCATACATCAGCTGTGGTATGGTGTTTTTAATTCTCTCAGAAAGATGCTAAGAAGGGGACTAGCTGGGTCAAATGGAAAGTTTTTGAGGAATCTCCCCACTGATTTCCTTGTGTTAGTGCTTGTTTGTTTCCTTTTGAAATTTTTAATGGTACAAAAAATTTTAAAATCAATTAACAAATTAATAAATTATGAAATTGCACAAATGGTCTAGAAAAATATGCTCTTCCATTCCAAACTACATACCAGCAGCGCTTCTTCTAAGAGAAAGGTAAAGATCCAATTGAGATGTGCAGTATTCTGGTACAATGTATTCCCACATTCTTACATTTATTGTTTTCAATTAATTAGAGCCCAAATAACACATTTATTTTGACTATTAAGCAAATATGGTTTTATTTTTCTGAATTATCGAGATACTTTCCCAAATGTCCACAATTTCTTAGTGTGTACACTGAGTAAAGAGCTAGTTTAGGAATTTTTATCAGTGTTGAAAATTAAAAACATTATCTTCCAGCTGTTCCAGGAAGGGATGGCAATGTTTTGTGAAGAGAAAAATGTGTCTGCGTAGAAAGCTGGTTAGTAAGCTTAACGAGACAACTTATTTTTCTGGAAAGTATTTTAAATCAAATGTGCTGGTGATAGCCCATGTACCTGAATATGACATATGAAGGGATCACAAGATTAAAATCTGAAGGAAAAGCTAGGCTTGGATAATTTTCCATTACAGTTGGTGTCATGGAAATAGATGCATTTCATGTCAATGCACTTCTGCATACATTTTTCATAATAGGTAACATAGGTAAAACAGCATTTTTGATTATTTAGAAATACTGTTATAACATGTAAATCATTGCATTAACTTAATCTAATACAAAAAATATCTATTAGACATCAGTAATTACCCAAAGCCTTCTCACAGAGCAGCTAAGCTGTGAAAAGCACTAGGAGGTGTACAGGGTCGCATCACACCTGGATTTAACTCTCCTCAGCAAACATTAGTGAGCACACCTCACGGTGCAGAGGCTGCTTTCACCTCCACTCGCACTTTTCCATTATTAACGGCTGATTGTCCAGACAAAACACTTCCCCCAAATTCTTTGCAGACAGCCATAGTTTTTTATTCTGAGATATGAACAGAAGTCATGGTTAGTTAATTCTTCGGGGAAAGCATTTTTGAAAAAGATAGACAGACACATTGTCATCCACATATTTTTCTTTGAAATTTCACCTACTTCTTCCAGGAAAAAGAGAACAATACCTGGGACTAGTGCAGTCCTTTTGTGATCATGAAGACAGAAAGCACACATTAGAGAAGTAAATCAGGAAATAAGATATTTTGATTCTACACTGGGTCTTTGAATTGCTACATTATCTAAAAATGGAAACTGTCTGAATTTTACACCACAGAACATTAGCACAACTCTTATCTTTGGGATACAATTTTAGAGTAAGAAGGATCCTTAGTAACTCTAACAACTTGAATTTGTCAAACTTTACAATAAATAATACATAAAATCTTGAATATGTAATGAAACTTTATGAAAATTTATTTATTTATTTTGGGTACAAAGAATTGAATTCAAAACCTTGTGCTTACCAGGCAGGCACTGTGCCACTGAGTTATATCCCTGGACCTATAAGAATTTATGTTAAAAGCTACTGTTTGTCACTTTAAGAACTACCTATTTCTATTTAAATTTTAAATTACCATGATATATACGTGCATGTGTATTTTTATTAGATAGTTACATAAATGCATGAAGCTATCTGGGATTACTTGATGGTAGGGTATGGATATAGTGTTTGTAACTGCCCCTCAGCTCCACCTTCTGTATATAGACACCCTACCCCATTCAGACTTCCACAGAAGAAAGTTCTTGATGTTACATTATCACATCAGGAAACTTCCTTAACCATCTAATATGCAGTTTTGCCACTAGAGAATCAATAAAAATAAGTGTGTATTTTAAGAATAGATGGCTACTGAGTGCTGTAAGAAATGGAAAATACCAATTTTTACTGCTGTAGTAAAATAATTGAGTACATAAAAATGAAAGTGGTTAATTAAATTTTAGGACTTCCATACTATACATATCATGTTACTGAGATAAGTAGGTTAGGTAAGTGGAGATATGTACACTAGCTACTTTAATATTCCATTTTTGATTTTTGCATATATTCATACTTGTATTTATATATGTATAAAGTAAATCTATATCAGCATTGAAAAACAAAGATGCTCACAGTATTAAATTGGAGAGTTTAAGACATTGGCAATAGGTGTGGAGATGAAGTAGTTTTTCAAAATTATTTTATTATACATTTATCATTTTCACTGTATTTAATTTGTAATGAATATGTCCTGTGTATGTGTGTATGTTTGGAAAGAAGATGCAATCCACACTACAGTGACACAGAGAGATTCTAAAAGACAGTCCAGTGGGGAGGCGTCAGGCATCGTTATGTAAGGACATGCGGCACGCGAAAACAGTAAACTTGTAGGTGACAGACTACTGTAGGAGACGGTTGGTACGTGTGTGGGTCGCAATGAGATGAGATGTGTTTTCACAATCGATATCAAAGTATTGACACCTGAGAGACGAATACATGATAAAGAGCCATTGGATGAAATTCTCACACATCGTACTACTATTTTCTTGTTTTTATTATCTCATATGACATAAACTAATCACAAACTTTGCTTGGAAAGATAGTCTTGTGCCTCGATGCCTATAATATGAGGCACAAACTCCTCTCATGTGAAGCAATATGAGGAATGCGGAGAATGCTCCTTGGTTCTTTCTTGCTTTAAGAACATCCAGGTAATATGAGGGAAGGATATGCCTATTCTGCTCTCCTGCCCTACTACATCGCTCAGCTGTAGAGTATCAGGCATAATCTTCTTCCCTGTATCCAGTTCACAGTAATAAAGTCTTGAAAGAAAGGTATTCTGAGTACCAGGCTCATTCTGGAGCCTTTGGGATAGAAACCCCTTGTAAGCCTTACTTAGTCTCACTCTGACCGTCCAAGTGTAAAGTTCTTTTCTCTCCACAGCTCTCAATTACAAATTTATAAACAGTGGTGAGTTACAGCAAACACTCTTCGTCCCGGCACTTGCAGGGGTAAGGCAGGAGGCCTGAGAGAGTGAGGCCAGCCTGGGCTACGCACTGAGTTTAGTCTGTTCTCAACTACATAGCAAGACCTGTCTCAAACAGAATTGCAACCAGACCAAACCTAAGCTTAAAAAAGGCAAATAAATAAATAAAACCCCAAACCCTTCCTTGTTAGTTATGGAAGTACATTATTACTGCAATGGTGGCGCACACAGACAGTCTCAGCGCTGAGTGAGGCTAGAACGGGAGGACCACACCTTTGAGTCCCACCTGGGCAGAAGATTCTGCCTCAGCATTTAAACATATGTATCTGTTGTTGTTTTGTTGTGTTGTGTTTTTAAAAAAAGGCTGGAAAGATAGCTGAATGATTGAATGCTCATGAGTCTAAAACCTAGTATTAGGAAAAATAAATATATAAATAAACAAAAGACACGGCCTGTCTTGGTTACTTTTTGCTCTTTGCTGCGGCAAAATGCCTGCCCCGAAGATTAAGGAAGGAGAAGTTTATTTAGCTAACAGTCTTTGGAAGTTTGAAGTTTGGAAGTTTGAGTCCATACTCAGTTGGCTGCAAGGCAGGGTGGCTTGGCTAAGAGACAACTGTTGGTGGCTGTGGCAAAACACAAGAGCAAAAGGTAAAAAAGGGAAAAGCGCGCCTCCTTCCCTCCCTTACACTGTATGCCGGCCATGGCGCCCCAGGGTGGGTGCAGCACCCACACCACCTCTTTGTCCTTCTCTTGCACAGTCTGAGAATATTTACAAAGAACCTTTGCTCCCTGCCGAGTCTCTTAGTTAAATTTCTATATTTTTCAAGTCAACATAATGTGTCAACTATAGCACAGCCCTTGGTTATGGCAAATCAATAAACATCTCACTGACTAGAAAATCTACAGCAGTAACTACTGACTATATAATATAATATTCTAACATAGTGGCAGGTGCTGAACTCCTGGATCGAGCCAAACTCTAGTTTTTAGATTTCCCATCTTCATGAATCCAGGAAAAAACAGTCATATATGCAGAGTTTTAGATTTCTT